>QJPP01005146.1:0-85619 GCA_003996215.1 Jaltomata sinuosa
ATTGGTTTCACTAACCTCTTCTTTGTATGCGTATGTATATGGAGCAGCCAACAAAACATTACTCTTGGTAATGAATGAAATAAAAGTTAAATGAACTTGTTGATTTCCAACATAGATAGCACTACTGCCACCGCTATTAATTGTTGTCCCTCCCTTTTTACTTACACGTATAAGGGGAGGTGGCAATATAAAAAGAATACTTTTACCCCGTTATATATATTCGGGTATTGCATAGATTCGTGGTAAAATATATATAACTTTTTAAATATACCATAATTCATAGAAAATCATTTCAAATAAAATCTACTATATTATAATAATAATTTTCAACATAACTAAATTTACTATCTCCGTTAAAATATTATAATGTATACAAACCTTATAAAATAAATACATACAAAATTATGTCATAACAAAAGTATTTTTCATACACATTAAAATACTTTAAAAAGGTAATAAAAAAATATAACTTTAAAATAAAATATTTTCAAATATACGCGCGATGCTAATAAAATTCTTAAATTTAAGTTCGCAATTCACCATCGCACGATTTTGATATTCAAGAACTCTCTTGGAACCCTCCCTTATGTTTTCTCACTGTTTCAGAACTGAAATGACGTTTTAAAACGTGAAGTTGAGGCTTTAAATCAATTTTGACCCGACCCGGTTTGCGACCCGGTTTCTGCCAGACAGTCCACAATAAAACGGTCATAACTTTTTACTCCGAGATTAGTTGGACGTGAGGTTTTGTGTGTTAGAAACTAGACTCGTAGACCTTCGATTTGATATTTCGGGGAACTTCTAACTCTTTATATATTGAGAGAAAAGATCTGAGACATTTTACCCAAAGTTCAGAAAATTTATTAAGGAAACTTACGATAACTTTTGCCGACTTGCTTGACTTCAAAACTTATCATACGACCAAACAAATGGACCCGGCACCGAAAGACCGGTCCCGACAAGCCTTAAATGACTTGGGGCCGCTACAAACAAGCTCTAACGGTACAAGGAAAACGTATACGTGGAAATGACCGGAAGGGTCATTACATCATCCACTACTAAAAAGGACTTTCGTCCTCGAAAGTCAAGGTCAAGGGGGTACCTGAAGGCTCAAACAGCTGCGGATACTGAGCCCGCATATCTCTCTCGGTCTCCCAGGTAGCCTCCTCGACTGGATGGTGCCTCCACTGAACCTTAACAACCGGGATCTCTCGAGACCTCAATCTCCTGACATCTCTGGCCAAAATAGCCACCGGCTCCTCAACAAAGGCTAAACCCTCACCCAACTGAACTGAATCCCACTGTAACACATGAGACTCATCTGGGACATACCGACGCAACATCGAAATATGAAATACAGGATGTATAGATGAAAACATCGGAGGCAAGGCTAACTGATTGGCAACGCTACCAACCCTCTGAAGAATCTCAAACGGCCCAATGTACCTGGGGCTAAGCTTGCCTCGCCTACCAAATCTCATCACGGCCTTCATGGGCGATACACGGAGAAACACCAAGTCACCGACACTAAACTCCAAGGCATGAAGCCTACGATCAGCATAACTCTTCTGCCTGCTCTGAGCTGCCCGAAGTCTGTCCTGAATCGCTCAGACTCGGTCTAAAGAATCTCGAAGCAAATATGTGCTCTGTGGCCTAGAACTAAAACCATCAAACCAACCTACTGGTGATCTGCAACGCCTGCCATACAAAGCCTCAAAAGGTGCCATGCTGATACTCGAATGGAAGCTGTTATTATAAGCAAACTCTGCCAAGGGAACAAACTGAGCCCAAGAACCTCCAAAGTCAAGAACACAGGCCCGAAGCATGTCCTCCAGAATCTGAATGGTCCTCTCAGACTGGCCATCTGTCTGAGAGTGGAAGGCAGTACTAAGATGAACCTCTGTACCCAAATCTCGCTGAATAGCCCTCAGAACTGAGATGTGAACTGAGTGCCGCGGTCTGAAATAATAGAAGCTGGGACCCCATGCAACCAAACAATCTCACGAAGGTAGATCTGAGCTAACCTCTTTGCACCATAAGAAGTCTGAACCGGCAAGAAATGTGTTGACTTACTCAGCCTATCAACAATCACCCATATGGAATCAAACCCATGAGAAGTACGAGGCAAACCAATAACGAAGTCCATAGTAATCCCTTCCCACTTCCACTCAGGAATGGGAAGTCGCTGCATCAACCCACCAGGTCTCATGTGCTTGAACTTAACCTGCTGATAGTTCAAGCACCGAGATATGAACTCCTCTATATCCCGCTTCATACCACTCCACCAGTAAAGCTGTCTCAAGTCTCTATACATATCTGCTGTTCCAGGGTGAATGGAGTATCTAGTACAATGTGCCTCATGAAGTATCAACTGAATCAAATCACTAATCCTCAGAACACAAAGGCGACTATCAAACCTCAGAACCCCATATGAATCTAGAGTAGCCCGACTGGTCTCACCCTGAACAACCCAATCACGAAGGTCACACAACTGCTGATCCTCAAACTGACGGCTCTGAATCTGATCAATCAAAGTAGAACGAACCTCAACACTGGCGAGAACTCTGCTAGGATCCGACAAGTCAAGCCTAACCAAACAGTTAGCCAAGGACTGAATGTCCAAGGCCAACGGCCGCTCTGAAACTGAAAGAGAAGCTAGGCTACCCATACTCACTGCCTTCCGGCTCAAGGCATCCGCTACCACGTTTGCCTTGCCCGGATGATACAGAATAGTGAAGCATAGTCCTTCAGTAACTCGACCCATCTCCTCTGTCTCGAGTTCAACTCTCGCTGACTCGTGATATACTGAAGACTACGGTGATCAGTGAAGATCTCACAGTGAACTCCATATAGGTAATGCCTCCAGATCTTGAGCATGAAAACTACCGCTGCCAACTCTAAGTCATGAGTAGGGTAGTTGCGCTCGTGAACCTTCAGCTGCCTCGACGCATATGCTATTACTCAACCCTGCTGAATCAACACACAACCAAGACCAACCCCAGAAGCATCACAGTACACGGAGAAGCTCTGACCCTCAACCGGCAAAGCCAAAACTGGAGCTGAATTCAATAAGGCCTTAAGCCTCTCGAAGCTATCCTCGCACTGACCCAACCACTGAAATGGGACATCCTTCCTAGTCAGCATAGTCAAGGGTGCTTCTATGGAAGAAAATCCCTCAACGAACCGTCTGTAGTAACCTGCTAACCCAATAAAGCTGCGGACCTCAGAAGCAGTAGTAAGTCTAGGCCAATCACAAACCGCATTAATCTTTCCCGGGTCAACCCTAATACCATCCTTAGACACCACGTGCCCTAGGAATGCAACTGACTCAAGCCAAAACTCGCACTTTGAGAACTTGGCATAAAGCCTATGATCTCTTAAAGTCTGGAGTATAACCCTCAAGTGCTGCTCATGCTCATCTCTACTACGTGAGTATACCAAGATGTCATCTATAAAAACTATTACAAATGAGTCCAAATACGGGCCAAGAACCCTGTGCATCAAGTTCATAAAGGCTGCGGGGGCATTAGTCAACCCAAAAGACATCACCAGGAACTCATAATGGCCATAACGTGTCCTGAATGCTGTCTTAGGGATGTCCTCCGCCCTAATCCTCAACTGTTGGTAGCCAGACCTCAAATCAATCTTCGAAAACACGACTGAACCCTGAAGCTGGTCAAACAAATCGTCAATCCTCAGAATCGGATACCTATTCTTCACTGTCACCCTATTCAGCTGCCGATAATCAATACACATGCGCATCGACCCATCCGTATTCTTCACAAAGAGAACATGAGCACCCCAAGGTGACACACTAGGTCTAATAAAACCCTTAGCTAACAGATCCTGGAGCTGCTCCTTAAGCTCCCTCAACTCAGCAGGAGCCATACGGTAAGGAGAAATAGAAATGGGCATGGTGCCCGACTCTAGCTCAATAGCGAAATCAATATCTCTCTCAGGTGGAAGGCCTGACAGGTCGGTAGGAAACACATCGAGGAAGTCTCTAACCACAGGAACAGACTCAGGAGAAGTAGGGTCAGCACTAACATCTCGGACATATGCTAGATAAGCTAAACACCCACGGGAAATCAACTTCCTAGCTCGAAGACAAGGGATGATCCCAGATGGTGCATGGCTAACAGAACCCTGCCATACAACCGGGGATACACCAGACACATCTATGGTAATGGTCTTGGCATAATAATCCAAAACCACACGGTGAGGGGATAACCAGTCCATGCCCAGTATCACATCTCCCTACCACCTACTCTGCCTCGCGGAGCACCACCTCTACTCTGACGACCACCCTTCTAGCCGGGGGCTGAACTGCTCGTAAAGGCTTGGCCAACTGAAATGTACCCTGCTGAGGGCAATCTCTAGCAAAATGACCAATCACACCACAAGTAAAACAAGCCCCTGGCGGCCTACTCAGTCAAGATGAACCAGCATATCCCGTATAACCACCACGGCCTGATGCCCCAGAAACTGTACCCCTCGAATACTGGCCGCCATAGCCTTGATGGCTTCTCTGACCCTGCTCGAACTGGGTACTACCGAAAGTCTGAAGGCAAGCCTGAACCGGTCGGCTGGACTGACCCTGGTGCTGCTGTGGCTGATAACTCCGGCTCCACTAACCAGGACCTCTACCACCATATCTGGAACCACTGTAGACACCCTAATGTCGAGGCCTCTTATCTCTGGACCCCTGATCATGTCGCTGTAAGTCCTCCACAGTGCGGACATAGTCTACGATAGCCTGAAACGACCGACCACCGGCAATCAATATCTCAGCTTGCTGCCTGATCTCTAGACTCAATCCCCATACAAATCTGCGAATCCTATCTGCCTCGGTAGGAATGATCATAGCTCCAAATGGTGCTAGCTGATGAAAACGAGTCTCATACTCCGAGACAGTCGTAGACCCCTGCATAAGGTGAGTAAACTGCTTCCTGCGACGCTCACGATCACTCTGAGGTAGGAACTTGGCCATAAAGGCCTCATAAAACTCAGACCAGGTAAAAGGAGGTGATGATGGTCTACAAGTAACATGAGCCCTCCACCATAACTTCGCTGGGCTCCCTAACTGATAGGTAGTATAACCAACCCCGTGAGTCTCCAACAAACCCAAATGATGCAATATCTCCTCACATATAGTAATAAAGTCATGTGGATCCTGTCCAGAAGTACCAGCACACCTCGGAGGTGCTACCCTAAAAAACCTACCCAACGCCTTCTGCTCTGACTCTGTCATAACTGGGGAGGGAGCAAGAGGTTGTGCGACAGATGGAACTGGAATGACCTCCGCACGGGGAGCCATAGTAGCAGGCTGCGCTCTTGAGCTCTGTGCACCCAGGGATGCCCCCTGAGCGGATGTCTACGCTACCTCAGAAGGACGTACTCCAATCATACCCAAAAGCTATAATAGTAATCCCCGAATATCTGGAGACTGAGCTGCGGCTGGAGCTGGCACAGAAGTTGGCACTGGAGCTGGTACTGGAGCTGGTGCTGGAGTTGGTGGTACCTGGGATGCCCCCTGATCCACAAGCTGCTCGGGCTCTATCTCCACT
This sequence comes from Jaltomata sinuosa, assembly GCA_003996215.1. NCBI lineage: Eukaryota > Viridiplantae > Streptophyta > Magnoliopsida > Solanales > Solanaceae > Jaltomata > Jaltomata sinuosa. Next base: position 5,568 of record QJPP01005146.1, read on the forward strand.
CTAGCAGCTCTAGCAGGTACCACTGCTCGAGGGCGTCCTCGACCTTTAGCTGGAGTGGGAGGCTCATCTCCGCGTAATACCGATGATCTCGTACGAACCATCTGCGGAAGAATGAAGTAGAACAAATGAGATTTCCAGAAATTTCAAGGGTTCCACGCACGACACAGAAGCAATGAAAGAGTCAAATTTCCTAAAATGTCACTGTAGCCTCCCAAAGATTGAGTACGGACGTCTCCGCCCTGATCCGCAGGACTCTAATAGACATTGGCTCCTATACCGATGACACCGGTAAACCTAAAGCTCTGATACCAAGTTTTCATGACCCAATTTCTTGGTCATGATGGCACCTACAACCCCCCAATAGGCGAACCAATTCCCGAAGCCCATGACAGTTAGTAATGGGCTACTATCTAACAAATAAGCGGAAGAATAATTTAATAAGCAAAAGTAAGAGAGTAAGATGAGGAGAATAGATAACAGGAGTATATATATACATATGCGGAAACTAAACCAAACCCCAAGACCTGCCAAAACTACATACATGGAGAGCAAACAATCCAAAACAATATATACAGATGTCTCTGAATGGTAATAGAGTACACGAAGCAAAAGATAAACTAAATCTAAGCTCCGATCGCCAAGAGCTCACCCTCAGTCTGAAGTAATCCCCAACAGATCTCCAAGCACGAACCACAGCGATCTAACGGCGATGGGCCACGCTAGGATCTGCACCCAAAGATGCAGGGGGGGTAGGGTGAGCACCAAATGCGAAGCATAAGGTACCCAGTAGGTATCATAGGCCGACTGGGCACATATAAGATAAAAGCGTAGTAACAGACAGAATAGAAGCAAGCAGTCACAGAAAATCAACGAAAGGTACACAGGAACTAGCCCAGAGGGAAATCAACAGAACCACATGTGAGGCCAGTAAGCAGAATATACACACCATAGGCACAAGTGAAAGTAAGAAATAACGCACCTGGGGTCCTTGCAATAACAATGTATACATAATAAGTTTATAAAATGGACCGTATACCGGTAACCTCAAGTATAAGAAGAGGGAAAGAGTAATGATAGGCATGCTCAGAGACATGAATCAAACTCAACTAATCATATCAATCTCAAATCCAGAAACTAAGAGTGTAGCAGTAACCAATTTCATACTTAACCGTAACAAGGAACAATTCTGTAAGTAAATAGCAAGAGTCTACCTATAATCCCCCGGCCGCCCATACAACCGAGGAACACAAACAAGTGAAAACAAATCCTCCGGCATCCCATACTATCGGAGCGTACATTCAACAAACAACAAACAAGGGTGGAGCCTCAAACAATGAATGATATGATGTATGAAGATCTCAAGTGAAATGGTATCTCTGTATGTACCTCCTCCGGTGCCGATCCGGCCCAGCAGGTAGGTTCCATGGAAGGACACTTCCCGTATACCTCTACTCCACCATATACCCTTCCTCCGGCACACGCAGCCCGCAGTCCCAGGCCCGTATGGCAAGGTCCATGGAGGTCCCTGACCCCATACTAAAACTCAGTATCAAAACATGTCATCCGGAAGCAAGTCCGGGTTCAAGATAGAGACCCAGTCTCTAATATGAATGCCCAGACCCTGTCCAGGACTAAAGTAGTAGGAAAATATCTCAAAAAACACTCCAAGGGTGCCCGGGCATAATCGGGTCTAAACAGCAGAAAGTCATCTCAGGTTCTCGGTCAGACCGAGGCTAAAATCATCTCAAGTAGCAAGAAAACTCAACTAGCACCCCGGCCCTGCCGAGTCTAGCGTTAATCGTAAAACTGGTGATTTAAAACATAATTTTACTTTCTTTTACCCAGGAATATTCACAAGTTAAATCAAACCATTTCCAAATCATTTCCATCAAAAACAGGCCCCCGGGGCCATGCAAGGTTTAGAAAATAGTGCCAGTAGGCCCGAAGCCAAAACCATAGTAAAACATGGATAAAACCTCTTTAATGCATGGAAATGGTATGATCACACACAATAGCTGCCCAGCAGCTCACAATCAACCTATCGACCCTGCACAGGCCCACAGCTACTCAGCAAGTATAACCAGCCTAGAAGGATAATTCTATGCCCGGGACTCGCGGACATTCCCAAAATCCCACCTTCTATGTTCCATAGTCAACAAGGTCTCACGGGACCACAAGGGTAAATAAAATATATCGGCAAGTACTACAAGCAACGGAGGAACAAAAGTAGGCAGACATGAATAAAACAGTCGAGGTCTGTGGTACCAACCTAATAATCCAACCCAAGGATGCCAGCTAGTACAATTTTATCCGATATATGCTAAGTCTAGGGATTTTAAACCATAACCTACCTGTCGTCCGATGAAAAGCTGCTAGAACGATGATGTCCACACTCGAACCGCTCCGAGAAACTCCGAAATGAAATCAGACTCGAAATTAGGCTTGAATAACTTGACGTAGATAATTGATTTTTCTTCAAAAATTTAATATAACGTCAACATATAATTGGTTTCACCAACCTCTTCTTTGTATGCGTATGTATATGGAGAAGCCAACAAAACATTACTCTTGGTAATGAATGAAATAAAAGTTAAATGAACTTGTTGATTTCCAACATAGATAGCACTACTGCCACCGCTATTAATTGTTGTCCCTCCCTTTTTACTTGTATAAGGGGAGGTGGCAATATAAAAAGAATACTTTTACCCCGTTATATATATTCGGGTATTGCATAGATTCGTGGTAAAATATATATAACTTTTTAAATATACCATAATTCATAGAAAATCATTTCAAATAAAACCTACTATATTATAATAATAATTTTCAACATAACTAAATTTACTATCTCCGATAAAATATTACAATGTATACAAACCTTATAAAATAAATACATACACAATTATGTCATAACAAAAGTATTTTTCATACACATTAAAATACTTTAAAAAGGTAATAAAAAAATATAACTTTAAAATAAAATATTTTCAAATATACGCGCGATGCTAATAAAATTCTTAAATTTAGGTTCGCAATTCACCATCGCACGATTTTGATACTCAAGAATTCTCTTGGAACCCTCCCTTATGTTTTCTCACTGTTTCAGAACTGAAATGGCGTTTTGAAACGTGAAGTTGAGGCTTTAAATCGATTTTGACCCGACCCGGTTTGCGACCCGGTTCGCGACCCAATTTCTGCCAGACAGTCCGCGATAAAACAGTCATAACTTTTTACTCCGATATCAGTTGGACGTGAGGTTTTGTGCGTTGGAAACTAGACTCGTAGACCTTCGATTTGGTATTTTGGGAAACTTCTAACTCTTTATATATTGAGAGAAAAGAACTGAGACATTTTACCCAAAGTTCAAAAAATTTATTAAGGAAACTTACGATAACTTTTGCCGACTTGCTTGACTTCAAAACTTATCATACGACCAAACAAATGGAACCAGCACCGAACTACTGGTCCCGACAAGCCCTAAATGACTTGGGTCCGCTACAAACAAGCTCTAACGGTACAAGAAAAACGTATACGAGAAAATGACCAGAAGGGTCATTACACATGTGCTATTAGATTATCATTGTGAGTGAATCTTACTTTGTTTGTTTTAGGGTTAGTGAAATTGTTTGATTTTGTTGTTGAAATTTAGTTGTTGTGTGTTAGTGTTAATTTGTTCTTGTTAGGTGTGGTAAAATTGTTGGATTTCTCTGTTGCATGTATGATTTAGTTACTGTTATTTGTTGGTGTTAATTTATTATTGGTAGGTAGAGTATAATTGTGGAATTTTACTATTGTATGTGCTATTAAATTAGCTATTATTTGTAATCTTAATTTTTTATTGTTAGGTATGATATAATTGTGAAATTTTGCTGTTATATATGCTATTAAACAGCTATTGTATGTTGTCTTCTTTTTTGGTAGATTATTCAATATGGACTTTAATGTTGGATTTTCTATTGCACTAGCTATTAATAAATCTAATAGTGTTTTCTTATCCTGTTTCTCTTTATTATTTGATAATAGATTTGTGTGATTGAATTTTTGCTGGTAGCTTTGGTGAAATTGATTGCTGTAAATCAGATTGCTCTTGCCATTGATCTTGAATTTTTGATGCATGATTTACTAATTTAGTGTAGTGTGGGTTAAAACTGTATCTTTTTATCTTCTGATAATAGTTTATGTGTCGCCTTTCTCGAATATTCATAAAATTAAGACTAAAATATATCAGTTTCTTTGTAAGAAATGATCATTGTTTGTTCAAAAAAGTTAATTGCAAAATCTGTTTTCTTGAAGTGTTCAAATATTTGCTAAGGTGTTTGTTTACTTAGTGTGACATTTTTTTTTTATGTTACTGATTTTGGCTAAGCTGTCTGTTTATTTAGTGTGTCATCTTTTTTATTTAAGTTACCGAATTTGGCTAAGCTGTTGGTTTACTTAGTGTGCCATCTCTTTCATCTACTTAGTGTGAAATTTGTTTCATTAAAGTGTCATCTATTAGTTTTGGCTATATTTTGCTCAAGACTTAACTGAAAAATGGTTTTTAATTAAAAGGAGATTGTTTGGTCAAGTATTCTCATGTTTAAGTTTTTTAATGAAATTTTAATAAGCATTAGTTTTTTCTTTTCAAGACTATTCTCTTCACTGATAATTTCTTCATTGAGTTGGTGTAATATCTTAAACTGTAACATATATTTTTATGGGTATGGTTAGCCTCATTTAATTGGCTGCTCAATCAAAGTTAAAAGAAATTAGTTGTTGTGTCATGGCTCACACAGATTTTGGACCGTGATAAAAATAATATTCAAAAAAAAATGTTGAACTAGTTTGTTCTTTTACAAAGTTTATATGTAATGTATTTGTGGCTTGGCATGGATGTAAAGCTTCTAATTATCAGTTGAATGTAATTTGACCTCTTGTTATTATGAAAGCTACATATGACAAGTATTTTGTTCTCTGTTTCTCGAACTTTTCAAAAATATCACTGTACTTGTGTCTGATCCTTCAAAAATACATTACTTGTGGAGGATCTTACACTCATACACTGTGATATTTTAGAAGAGTCCGAGGAAGATATAATTTATTCTTATTTAGATTGTATAAAGCTTTTGCTTACTATTTTCATGCCACAAGTATTTTAATTAGGACTTGGACATGGTAATTTTAATCACTTCCCTTGCCTATTTCATGTTTGCAGCCAAACAACTCACATTTCTTATAGTTTCATCATTTATTGATTAACTGTTGATGAACTTTCATCTGTCGGAGATTTGCAAGTAACCTTTGTCCTCTGTTCAACGAATTCGTGATCTAGTTAGTTGAATGCTCAGCTGTTCCCTCTTAAAACTTATGCATTCTCAATGTATATTAATTTAAATTTGTTTAGAGTGTTGCTACTGTGGGTCATAGTTTTATTGATAGTTGTGGCGAAATTGTTTACTCTAGACTATATTTCTTTTGTCATTGATGTTGAATTTCTTGTTGCATGAGCTATTAATAAATCTAGTAATCTGGTTTATCTTTGTTTCTTTTTCTTTTGTGACAATTGATTTATGTAATTAAATTTTGATGGTAGCTATGGTAATTTGTTTTACTGTAGACCATATCTTTCATGACATTGATGTTGCCTTTTCTGATGCATGAGTTATTAAGTTAGATAGTGTGGGTTAAACCTGGATCTTTTTATTTTCTGATAATAGTTTGTGTGACTATCTCGCCTTTCTTGAATGTCCATAAGTTGTTGACAACATAAATTTATAAAGCATGATAAACTTGTTGAAGTTATTATAAGAAACTTAGGGCTATTTTAATATAATTGTTCATTACCTTGAGAGTTTATTTTTTTTAAAATATTTTCGTTAAGCAACTTTTAAATTATTATGACTAATAGTTTGTAGTTATAGCTAATGAAATGCTGCCCACCCCTTTAAAAATATACATGTCTACTATAAGAAAATGTAGCATCCTAGTCATGTCTTGATAAATAAAATTAGATCAAAATGTATCAGTTTTATACTAGGAAAATGACCACCATTGTCTGTTCAGAAAACTGAAGTCTGAAAATATCTTTTCTTGAAGTGTCCAAACATTGGCTGAACTGTTTATTTGCTAGTATGTCATCTCTGAAACTTTAAGTTACTGATTTTCTAGTTGTTAATCTGTCTTATTTTTGGGTTAAAAATATGTAATACTATGAAGTGGTTGATTAAAATAATATTGTGCTTGTTGAACATTGTTGCCTTTTATGTTTCATAGTTTATCATAAATCATAATTTTTTTGATTTCTTGTGTCACATAGATTACTATGAATAATTTACATAGAAGTTGGATGAGTCTAAGAAGAAGCTCTGATGAGTACATAAATAGAGTGAAGGATTTCCTTTATAAGACATTTGAATGAGCTTCTAAAGAAAATAAAATATTGTGCCCTTGTGATGATTGCAAGAACTGTTATTGGCGTTACAAAAATGTGGTGGAGAATCACTTGTTTGTAAAAAGATCTGTTGAAGGATATAACAGGTAAATTTCCCACGGGGAAAGAGCATCTTCCAGTACATCACATTCAAGCAGTAAGTATGAAGATTGTAACTATCATGATTATATTGATGGACTGTGTCATGACCTAGACCATCGTGAGTGACACCCACCCAACCCCCGAATGAGAGAACCAATAGAGTCCAACTCTTAGCCTAGACTAACATCCTAAAACCAGCAAACAGAAAATAAACTAGCAATTCGAATACGCAAGGAACCATATCATTAAATAAGCCTGTGAAAATTCCCCTAGAACTTGAAAGTCATCGTACCAAATGCTGCCAATACTAGAGTACGGGGATACAATCCCAAAACTTAAAACAATAAGAAATAGTCTAAGCCCAAAACAATTGGGTTGTAACTCAAAAGATAGACACTGAGGTAGCTTAGTCGAACAACTCACTCTTGATATCTGGAACAGTCAGGCCTACAAGTGAGGTCGTGCGTCAACCGCCAGAAGATTTCCTGTACTCACAAGAAAACAAACAAGTGCAGTATCAGTACACAACCACCGTGTACTGGTAGAATCATCAGCCAGTTTCAATAATAATGTATGAACAGTACAAGAATCAAGTAACAATACATGAAATACGTAATCCAATTACCAAACACCTCTAACTACAAATCTCATCCTAACTTGTCTCTACATGCCATTCACTTCCAATACGAAAATCAATACAAGTCACACCCTCATATCTATATAGGCCGGACCCATCCTGGGATCCCCTCTGACCAACACCTAAGTGTTCACAAGCAACTCAATCTACACCAAGACCAACTCTAAACAAGATACAACAATAACTCGGCCTCACAAAGACCATAAACAATTATCACTCTCAATAATATGGCTCAGTCCGCTCAAGGAATGAATATCAATCAACACAATGCAACAAATATCCATACAATGATGCAGTAAAGTAAACCTGTACCAGGCGTGATACCCGAGCCAATTGTTAGTAATTTCTCGTACCAGGCGTGGTAACCGAGCCAATCGTTAGTAATTTTCTGTACCAGGCGTGGTACCCAAGGAAACCATTAGTATTCTCATACCAGGCATGGTACTCGAGCCAACCGAATGTCAACAATCCACAGTCATAATAATGAACAATTAACTTGTAAACCGACAGGCAAAAATGCATAGTTCAATAACCAGACTGATCAAACAGGACTATAAGACATTCCAATTCATCTCCTAAGCAATGCATCTCATACAATCACTTAGATAAAAGTACTCAAACACACAATACATGAAGAAATCAAGTCATCACCTACCTCAAAATGATCCAAGCTCTACTCAACCAGAGCTTTCCCATTCTCCGAAGTTCTTGCCGGTTCTTGGTCTAAAACAACACACAATAACCAAGAATTAATCCCCATGGCCTATAATTTACCTGAATTACGCAAGAATCCTAAACCCCAGGCCACCCATGATCATTCCACCCTTTTCTCAGGCTTTCTCACCGTTAATTCAACTAGTTCTATCATTTTTACGGATAAAATTAGGAAATTAAGGTCACATGATCATAAAACGGTAAATTTAGCAACACCCAAGAACTTCTACACATAGAATCCCCCTTTTTCTCTGGATTCTACCATCCCTAAGTCATTCCAAACCTCTCTCCAAGTACACCCCTAAAAATTCTACCGTATAGGAAAAGTATTACGAAGATTGGGGAGTAGAAACCTTACCTAAGGGAAGAAAAACGATGAAGAACAGAGGAAAAATGCCTGAAATCACCCTAGTTCTTCTCCCTAACAAATTGTAGAAAACTGACTATTTGGGGAAGTTTATTCATTAAATCCCGTCGGGCTCCACTATAGCGGTACCTCCGTAGCAGAGTCAACCGCTATGGTGGAGATTGACCGCCTTGACTTCCGCTATAGCGATATTTTCTTCCGCTATAGCGGAGGTCGCCACAGTGGAGCCTTAGCACTTGTCACAGATAGAATGTTTGGAATTGTCCAAAATTGGTCCATTTTACAACACACTTGCTTCCCCCAATGATCCAAAATAACCCCTTCACGTCAATCTTGATTTCGGAAGATCTATTTACCCAAATTCAATTTCGAAAAGTCCCCCGGACTCCTTTATGTCTTGGCTATGTGGAAAACTAGCTCAAATAAAGACATCTAACCCAATCCTTACCTGGATTTCCCTAGACTATACCTCGCTCCTAATCTGGCCGAGGCTAGCCTAGCCTAGAATTTCAAACTCCCAAACCTGGAGTTTTCTAACTCTAAAACTTGGCATGATTAAACTACTCATAACATCGGACTCAGTCCTTACAACAGATACCAATTTACCCACCATTCATTCCCGAATGATCAAGCCCAAAATTATGAAAATAAAGGAAGGAAAGTGTAGTACCTGAATCCTCAAACAAGTGAGAGTACTTGTTTCGCATGTCCTTCTCAGTTTCCCAAGTGGATTACTTAACCGGATGATGCTTCCACTGAACCTTTACCATATCAATCACCTTTGTTCTCAACCTTCGGACATCCCAAGCAAGAATCAAAACTGGTTCTTCTTCATAACGAAGCTCCTTATCAAAGAGCACCTCATCCCACTTGATGATGTAATCCCCATATCCATGGTATCATTTAAGCATGGATACATGGAATACCGGATGAACATGCGACAAACAAGGAGACAGTGCTAACTTGTAAGCCACTGGCCCCATAATTTAAAGAACATCAAACGGACCTATAAATCGAGGGCTGAGCTTGCCCTTCTTACCAAACCGCATAACTCCCTTCATTGGTGACACTTTCAATAGTACCTGTTCACCAACCTGAAATTCCATGTCCCGGACCTTGCAATCTGCATATTTTTTCTGCCTGCTTTAGACGGCTAATAATTTAGTCTGAATGTCTCTTACCTTTTTTTGCGCTTCCCTTACCAAGTCCACGCCCAGAGGCTTTACATCACCTTCCTCAAACCACCCAGCCGGTGATCTACAACCCCTCCTATACAATGCCTCAAATGGTTCCATGTCAATACTGGAGTGGTAGCTATTGTTGTACGAGAATTTGCACAATGGTAGAAACTGGTCCTAATGACCCCCGAAGTCCATCACACATGCTCTCAGCATGTCCTCCAATACTTGGATCGTCCTCTCTGACTAACCATCAGCCTGAGGATGGACGGCTGTACTAAAGGTGAGTGGTGTACCCAACTTTTCATGTAGCTTGCACCAAAATTTAGAGGTGAACTGTGTACCCCTGTCTGAAATGATGGACAATGGTACTCCATGCAATCTCACAAATTCGTTCACGTAGATCTTAGCCAACTGCTGTGAATTATAATCTACCCTGACCGGAATGAAATGAGCGGACTTGGTCAGCCTTTCGACAATGACCCAAATGGAGTCATACCTCCCCAATGTCTTAGGAAGACCCACCACAAAATCCATGGCTATCCTCTCCCACTTCCACTCGAGAATGGGCATTCTCTGAAGTAGACCTGTAGGTCTCTGATGCTCATACTTTACCTGCTAGCAGTTCGGACACTTGGACACAAAATCAACTATGTCCCTTTTCATCCCAGGCCACCAGTAACACTGCCTCAAGTTCTGGTACATTTTGGTCACACCCGAATGAATTGAGTACCGCGAACCGTGAGCCTCTGCCAAGATATTCTGAATTATGTCATCAACCCGAGGAACACAAATCCTCCCCCTGAAATTTAGTACTCCACCAGAGTCTAGCGTAACGTCCCTTACCTCCCCAGATATTACCTTACCCCGGAGCTTTCTCAGTTTTAGAGAGTCTAGCGTAACGTCCTTGGACTCTCTGGATATTACCTTACCCTGAAGCTTACTCAGTTTCGGATCCTGAAACTGTTTGGCCTTTATCTCCTCTATGAAGGTGGCCTTGACCTCAATGCTGGCCAATAATCCACCTTGTTATGAAATACCTAAGTGCATGAACTTGGACTCTAACGCCTGAATTTACTTTACTAGTGGTCATTTGGACACCCCCAAACAATCCAAACTATCCATGCTAACTGTCTTCCGGCTCAATGCGTCTGCCACCATATTAGCCCTACCCTGATTGTATGGAATAGTCACATCATAGTCCTTCAAGAATTCCATCAACCTTTTCTGCCTAAAATTCAAGTTCTTCTGAGTGTACACATGCTGCAGACTGCGATGATTGGTGAACAACTCACACTTGACACCATAGAGATAGTGTCTCCAAATCTTGAGTGCAAAAACCATAGCTGCCAACTCTAAGTCATGAGTCGGGTAGTGCCTCTCATGCACCTTCAACTGCCTAGATGCATAGGCTATCACATTCCTGTCCTGCATCAACACAACACCCAAACCAGAATGTGAAGCATCACAGTAAATAATAAAATATTTACCTTCAACCGGCAAGGACAAAATTAGAGCTGTGGTCAGAAGTGTCTTGAGCTTTTGGAAGCTCTCCTCGCACTTGTCAGACCACACGAATGGTACATCTTTCTGTGTCAGCCTGGTCAGATGAGTATAAATACACGCAAAATCCTTAACAAACCTCTGGTAGTACCCTGCGAGCCCAAAAAAACTCCTTACCTCTGTCACAGAGCTAGGCCGGGCCCAACTCCTGATTGCCTCAATCTTCTGGGGTTCTACCATTACCCCACTTTCTGACACTACATGACCCAAGAATGAAACCAAAGTCAACCAAAATTCACACTTGAAGAACTTCACATAAAGCTTTTGAAGTCTCAGTATGTCCAGCACAATACGAAGATGATTAGCATGATCCTCCCTACTCTTGGAGTAGATCAAAATATCATCGATAAAAAAGATAATGAAGGAATCCAAATATGACTTAAATACCCCATTCATCAAACTCATGAATGCTGTCGGTGCATTAATCAAACCAAACGACATCAATAAGAACTCGTAATGCCCATACCGGGTCCGTAAAACAGTCTTAGGAATGTCCTCAAGCCTAATCCTTAACTGATGATACCCCGACCTCAAGTCAATTTTTGAAAACACCGATGCACCCTGGAGCTGGTCAAATAGATCATCAAAATGGGGTAGTGGATACTTATTCCGGATGGTAACCTTGTTCAACTGCCTATAATCTATGCACATCCGCATACTACCATTCTTTTTTTTACGAATAAGACCGGAGCACCCCAAGGCAAAGCACTGGGATGGATAAATCCCTTATCTAGGAGTTCTTGCAGCTGAGTCTTAAGTTCCCTTAACTCTACTGGAGCCATACGATACAGAGAAATGGAAATGGGACGAGTGTCTGGCTCCAAATCAATACAAAAGTCTATATCTCTGTCCGGAGGCATACCAGGCAAATCCGTCGAAAACACCTCTTGAAACTCAAAAACCACTGGAACCGACTCAATAGATGGGGACTTCCACACTATCATCCCGGAGATGAGCGAAGAAGGCTAGACACCCCTTCCCCACTAGCTTCCTATCTCGAACAAATGATATGACCTTAACTGTCTTAAACCTATACACACCTTCCCACTCTAGCCTATCCTTACCCAGAATCTCTAGAGCTACAGTCTTGGTGTTACAATTTAACACAAAATGATAAGGGGATAACCAAGTCATGCCCAAGATAATATCAAAATCAACTATATCAAGGATTACAAAGTCTACCCAAGTATACAACCCACAAACACAACAGAACAATCCCGGTAAACATGAGTCACATTCACAGACTTTCCAAACGGGGAAGAAACATGGATAGGGAAATCAAGGATATCACATATCAAGTCTAGGCCTAATGCAAAACTCACAGACACATAAAAATATGTAGAACCTGGGTCAAATAATATCAAAGCCATTTTATCGCAGACAAGAATGGTACCTGTGATCACCGCATCTGATACTTCCGCCTTGGTCCTCCTTGGAAATGCATAGCAATGAGCCCGATCATCAATCTGGGCAACTTACCGGGCTGGCTGCACTGCACCCCTACCTGCACCACCATTCCCTCTATCTCCTCGGCCTCCCTGCAAGTTACCTCGCCCATCCTGTGGATGACCTCTAGCATTACCACCTCTACCTGCCGGGACCAATGCTGACCCTGATTACCTGTTTGCCTGAATGGGCACTCCCTCTTAAAGTTGACCAAATCACCACAATGAAAGCATCCATGGTCAAGTGTAGGCCTTCTAGCAGATATATATGATGCTCCCTGGCCTCTAGGAGTGGAAGAGTGATGATTAGCTCCCTAACGACCACCTGTAGCAGCTGGCAGAGATGACTGAATAGGACGGACTGAGTATGCCAGCTAATTCTGGCCCCTGGAGTACAAACCACTAAAATTTCCCTCATTCTGGGGCTTCTTGGCTAAAGCCTTAGCCTGCCCCGCTTGCTTGACCCCTTCTAACTTCTTAACATAGTCCATCACTGAATTAAAGCCCTTTCCTAAAGAAGTCATGTGAATGGACAATACCTGTAAATTAGTGTTTAGACCCTTCACAAACAACCGGACCCTCTCCTCTTCTGAACCCAACAAGTGAGTAGCATAACGAGACAAAGCATGGAACTTAGCCTTATAAGCCGAGACTGACATGCTTCCCTGTTCCCAATGCAAGAACTCATCCTTCTTCATGTCTCTCAAGATACGAGGTACGTACTTCTCTAGGAAGAGAGCATGAAACTCTTCCCAAGTCAAAACAGGCAATGTAGACTGTCTGCACTCTACCTCAGACCTCCACCATTGCTTAGCGTCACCCTGCAGCTGAAATGTGATGAACTCAACCCCATGCTGACGTACGATACCCAATTTGTGCAACCTCTTATAGAAATCCAAAATGAACTCATAAGCATCCTCTCTATCGGTACCCTAAAATATCGGAGGCTTCAGCTTGAGAAACTTGGTCAGCATCTCATGTTCTTTTCTGGTCATCATCGGGCCTAGCATTGGCCTGGAGAAATCATTTATGACTGAAGCTGTATCCATCCTAGGCACCATAGTAACTGCTGGCTGAGTATCCCAAGCCTGATTTGCAAATTCCATGGTATGGCTCTAACACCAACTAACCCACTCAAAATATTCCAAGCCTGCTAAAATGCTTCTGGTGTCATAGTAGGAAGGCCTGCACCCCCAATCGGTGCCACCTCTGCCTGTGCCCCTTTATCCTCCACAACAACTTCCACATCCTTAATAACCTGATCATGAGGTAGGGGAGGGGTTGCCTCTCGCTCTCCTATAGAAGCTCGAGCCCCACCCCTGGTGAGTGTGGCTCTCTCTCGTCCTCTTCCCCTTTCCCTACCTCTGCCATGAGCAGCCGGGCCCACTGCTGGGACCGCTGGTCTCTCTCCGTTGTTCCTTGTATTAACCATCTATGGAAAGAAGAGTGAATGAGGTTAGGTACCAATTTGTATCACCAGATACCAATTGGAATCAAGTTATAGCACAAAGGAAGGAAGGAAGAGATAGTGTTTCCTAAAGCCCCAAAGCCTCTCGAAGAAAAGTACGGACGTCTCCACACCGTTCTGCAAGACTCTACTAGACTTGTTTGGTACGACGAGATCAATGAACCTAGGGCTCTGATACTATCTTTGTCACGACCCAGACCATCGTGAGTGGCACCCACCCAACCCCTGGATGAGCAAACTAATAGAGTCCAACTCTTAGCTTAGACTAACAGCCTAAAACCAGCAAATAGAAAATAAACTAGCAATTTGAATACGCAAGGAACCATATCATTAAATAAGCCTATGGAAATTCCCTTAGAACCTAAAAATCATCGTACCAAACACTACCAATACTAGAGTATGGGGATACAACCCCAAAATTTAAAACAATAAGAAATAGTCTAAGCCCAAAACAATTGGGTTGTAACTCAAAAGATAGACACTGAGGTAGCTTAGTCGAACAACTCACTCTTGATATCTGGAACAGTCAGGCCTACAAGTGAGGTCGTGCGTCAACCGCCAGAAGATTTCCTGTACTCACAAGAAAACAAACAAGTGCAGTATCAGTACACAATCACCATGTACTGGTAGAATCATCAGCCAGTTCCAATAATAATGTATGAACAGTACAGGAATCAAGTAACAGTACAAGAAACACGTAATCCAATTACCAAACACCTCTAACTACAAATCTCATCCTAACTTGTCTCTACATGCCACTCACTTCCAATACAAAAATCAATACAAGTCACACCTTCATATCTATATCGCCCAGACCCACCCTGGGATCCCCTCTAACCAACACCTAAGTGTTCACAAGCAATCCGGTCTATACCAAGACCAACTCTAAATCAGATACAACAATAACCCAGTCTCACAAAGACCATAAATAATTATCACTTTCAATAATACAGCCCGGTCCGCTCACTGAAACAATATCAATCAACACAATGCAACAAATATCCATGCAGTGATACAGTAAAGTAAACCCATACCAGGCGTGGTACCCGAGCCAATTGTTAGTAATTTCACGTACCAGGCGTGGTACCCAAGCCAACCGTTAGTAATTTCTTATATCAGGCATGGTACCCGAGCCAACTGTTAGTATTCCCATACCAGGTATGGTACCCGAGCCAACCGGATATCAACAATCCACAGTCACAACAATGAATAATTAACTTGTAAACTAATAGGCAAAAATGCACAATTTAATAACCAGACTGATCAAACAGGACCATAAGACATTCCCATTCATCTCCTAAGCAATGCATCTCATACAAGCACTTAGATAAAAGTAATAAAACACATAATGAATGAAGAAATCAAGCCATCACCTACCTCAAAATGATCCAAGCTCTACTCAACCAGAGCTTTCCCGTTCTCCAAAGTTCTTGCTGGTTCTTGGTCTAAAACAACACACAATAACCAAGAATTAATCCCCAAGGCCTATAATTTACCCAGATTACGCAAGAGTCCTAAACCCCAGGCCACCCATGATCATTCCACCCTTTCCCTAGGCTTTCCCACCATTAATTCACCTAGTTCTATCATTTTTACGGATAAAATTAGGAAATTAAGGTCACATGATCATAAAATGGTAAATTTAGCAACACCCAAGAAATTTTACACATAGAATCCTCCATTTTCTCTGGATTCTACCATTCCTAAGTCATTCCAAACCTCTCCCCAAGTCCACCCCTAGCAATTCTACCGCATAGAAAAAGTATTATGGAGTTTGGGGAGTAGAAACTTTACCTTAGGGAAGGAAAATGATGAAGAACGGAGGAAAAACGCTTGAAATTGCCCTAGTTCTTCTCCCAAATGAATTGTAAAAAACTTGACTATTTTGGGGAAGTTTTTGCATTAAATACCATCGGGCTGTGCTATAGTGGTCAGCTTCCGCTATAGTGGTACCACCGTAGCAGAGTCAACTGCTATGGCAAAGATTAACCGCCTTGACTTCCGCTATAACAGTCTTTTCTTCTGCTATAGCGGAGGTCGCCACAGCGGAGCCTTAGTGCTCGTCACAGATAGAATGTCTAGAATTCTCTAAAATTGTTCCATTTTACAACACACTTACTTCTCCCGATGATCCAAAACAACCCCTTCACGTCAATCTCGATTCCGGAAGATCTATTTACCCGAATTCAATTCTTAAAAGTCCTCCGAACTCCTTTATGTATTGGCTACATGGAAAACTAGCTCAAATCAAGATATCTAACCCAATCCTTACCCAGATTTCCATAGACTATACCTCTCTCCAAATCCAACCGAGGCTAGCCTAACCTAGAATTTCAAACTCCCAAACCCAAAGTTTTGTAACTCTAAAATATGGAACGATTGGACTACCCGTAACGACAGAACCGGTCATTATAGACTGGTTCATGATACTTTTAGATATATAGAGGATGATGCAGGGCATGAAGTAAAAGTGGGAGAAGGACTATCTGAAGATGCAAAGGAGTTTTTCAGATTAGTCAAAGAAGGGAAAAAAGAGTTATATCCAGGGTGTGAGAAGTTCAGCAAGTTGAGCTTTGTCATTCAATTATACATGCTTAAAAGCCTACATGGGTTGAATAATATGGCATTTTCAGATCTGTTAGACTTTTTAAAATGAGCTTTTTCCTTTGCTCAACTACACGAGTCTTTTAATAAGTCTAAAAAGATGGTAAATGATATATATATCGGTTATGATAAAATACATGCATGTCCTAATGATTGCATGCTATTTTGGAAAGAAAAGGCAGAGGCAGATAATTGCACTGTGTGTGGGTCTTCTAGATGGACAAATGTTGGTGACAGTTCAACTCTAAAATACTCGCAAAGATTTTGAGATATTGTCCTTTGAAGACCAGACTTTAGAGAATGTTTATGTGTGCTAAAAGGACAGTTGCAATGAGATGACATTCTAATAAATAACCTAATGATGGGAATTGAAGACAACCTGCTGATGGAGAAGCTTTGAAGCATTTTGATTCTTTGCATCCAATCTTATCGAATGATCCTTGAAATGTCAGATTGGGTCTTTCAAGTGATGAGTTCAATCCATTTCGAACCATGAGCATTTGCCATAGCACATGGTCAGTTATATTGATGAATTATAATTTGTTACCGTAGATTTGCATAAAGCCAGAGTACATAATGTTGTCAATAATCATTCCAGGTCCATACTCTCCAAAAAATGATATTGATGTGTACCTACAACCATTAATTGATGAATTGAATGAGCTATGGGAATTTAGGGTAGAAACATATGATTTCTGGGATTTCAGGCCAGTTGAACTTGAAAGTTTGACTTTTGTCAACATTCGAAGAAGACGACCTTGTATGGAAATTCCATCAGTGTGGTCAACTTTGAAATATTGACTTTGGACTAGAGGAACCTTTGATTCGAGTTTCGATACTTCCGAACTCATTTTGGGGCATTGGATTCTATTTTGGTAAAGTTGGTCCTTTTGGATGTGCGGCCCACTTTTAATTAAATCAACCTCATTTGGGAATTTTATCAATTCCATTAAGTTTGGAATACCATATCCGTTAGGGTAGCATAGTTCATTTGCGTGCACGAGTCTCTGGTTGGTCCCCGAGGTTGTGTTTGGAGAAGTTTTAAGTTGTGTTCATAGTTGGTTACAGCTGGTTCTCGTATGGCACAACTGTGGTGCTTTAACCGTACCTGCGCAGCTGCACCTGCACTCTGGGAGCCACCCCTATGGTGCTGGTGGCCTCAGTAGGGGGAGCGCCTGCGCTCCTTCACCTACCCCGGTGATGCCGCGCTTGTGGCATTTGGACTACATTTGCAGGGTCTGAGATTTTGGTGACCTCTGCCCATGCAATGATTCGGGTGCCACTGCAGTGATACACCTATGTCATTAAGACCGATGCTGCACTAGTCATTAGCAGCTTTAAAGGGGTCTTCTCCTTCATTCTTTTCTTAGTTCAAAATCATTTTCCACCATTCTTCCTGATGTCCAAGCTCCAATTTCAATGTGGGCTTATCATAAAGTACTGGGCTGATTATTCTGTTTCTGTGTTCATTTCTTATCATCCATTGTAAGTTTCTATTCCTTTAATTTCCTTTAATTTCTTCCTTTGATTCCTAAATCGTTCTTGGGGTCTGGGGCTGTTTGAGGCCCTTTCCTCAACCAAATTATGCTCAATTTTTGAGCATGTGTTTCTGATGGCATTTGAAATATTGTGGTAACTTTAATTTTTAGTTTTAGGTTGCAAAGCCCACGAGTTCATTTTTGACCTAAATTTTGGCCCAGCTAAATTATTAGTATTATGGGTATCGGTAATTTTGTATAGATGAGTAGATTATGTTTTTAATTGTTTGATTGCTATTCAAGGCTTCTCAGAGTAGTTCAGGCTTGGACGACGTCTTTGCAGCAGCTTATCATCGGACGTCAGGTAGGCTACGACTTACCTATCTTAGACTTGGTCTATATAGAATGTAATTACACTATTTAGCTCATCTTTGGTTTGGGTTTACTAGTTTGGAACCCCAGACCTTGTCCGCTTTCTTTCTGTCCGTTCTTGTTCTTTTTGTTTTAGTATTCGAGCTAGTATGATAGCATTACCCCTTACATTCCTAAGTGGCCTTTGCATATGCCTCTGTACCATAGTTTGGGGATAAATGGGAAATGTCCATGAGTTTCGGATATTGATTCGCGATTATAAGTTGGTTATCTGTGTTGTAGAGCGGATTGAGCCTATGTAGGGACGATAGGTTGATTATGAGTTGTTGAGCTGTTGATTGTATCTGAACATCACATCGTCATGAAAAAGAGTTTTATGCATTGATTTATTACTACTACAAGGCTGTAGGCTAATTATCACCAATTTTCTAAACCTTGTATAGCCCCGAGGGCTTATTTTCAGTCATAAATGGCTATAAATGGATTGAAACTGGTTTTATAGATCTTCTTGGAGTAAAAGAGATTATTTGATAGTTTTTCAGACTGATACTAGACTTGGCTGGTCCAAAGCACTAAACATGATTTTATCACTGATTTTGAGATGATACTAGACTCGGCTGGGTTGGAGTGCTAGACATGATTTTATTATTGATTTTAGATCCAAATTGATTCTGAGCATACGTGATGAGATCTTGAGAGTTTTATGTGATCGTGGAGACCTCCATGGACCTTGCCAATCTAGACTAGGGGCTACAGGTTGAGAGTGACGGAGAAGGGGTATACAGAGGAGTAGACATATACGGGCGAAACCCTTCCATGGGTCCTACTTGATGGGTCTACGGGCACCGGAGGAGGTGTATATGGTACCACGGGCATGACACATCATATCATTCATGTTTGCATGGTTCCATCCTTGTTTGCTATTTTCTGAGTGTACGTTCTTGTAGTATTGGATGCCAGAGGATTTGCTTTCACTTGTATGCATTCCTCGGGTGTATCGGCGCCCATTGAGATTATAAGTAGATTGATTTACTTACTCCTATTGTAGTTACATATTAGTTCTCTTATGATCATCCTTACCTTATGGGTTGTATTATTAATATGTTGGTATTTAAGTTGCCTTTCTTTCCCTCTCGTTATTTGGAGTTACCGGTACACCAACCTGTACTTTAACCTTTCCTTTATTTACTGTTATTGCAAGGACCCAGGTGCGTTCTCTACTCTTACATCTGTGTTCTGTGATACATCTTTTACGACTAACTTACTTCACTTGTATTTTGTTATGACTTCTATCTGTGGCTAACGTCACTGCACTTTACTCTATTTACTTCTCTAACCCTGTTCTTTTACTATATGCTACCTACTATTTTTACATTTTATATATGCCTAGTCGGCCTATGATGTCTACTGGGTACCCGTTGCTAAGCAGTTGGTGCTCATACTACACTTCTTTATCTCCTTGGTATAGATCCTAGTATGGGCCATTACAATTGATGTAGAGACTCTTGCAGCACTTTTAGACATTCGAGACATAAGGTGACCTTCTGATGGCCGGGTCTTGACTATATCTCTTCTTTTGGCATGGTTTACTCTTTTGTATATTCAGAGACAATTATATATTTCCTTTTCTCTCTTGTTCTCTGTTGTAATGACCCTTCCGGTCATTTTTGCATTTGCAAATTTTTGTGTTGTTAGAGCCTTCCTATAGTGGCCCCAAGTCATTTATGGCTTGCTGGGATCACTGGTTTGGTGCCCTGGCCATTCGTTTGGTCATTATGGCCATTTCCCTGTTTTAAAACTTAAACTTAGGAAATCGTTGACTTTGGTTAACATTTTGGTAAATGCGCTTAGAATCGAATTCTGACAGTTCTATTATCTCCAGAGCATGGATTTTGCTCTAGATGGACCTTTGGTCAGGGCATCGGAGCTTTCGGTTTAATTTAGTTTTGGTTTTTGTGTTTTCTAGCTAGTTGAACTTAGAAGTTTGACTTTGGTCAATGTTAGGAGAAGAAGACTTTGGATGGAAATTCTGACCATGCTGTTAGCTCCGGAATGTTGACTTTGGGGTAGGGGGACCTTTGGTTTGGGTCCTGAGGCTTACGAACTCATTTTAGGCCATAAGGTTCAATTTTGAAAAGTTTGGCCTAAAGTTGGTTTTTGGGCATGGGGCCCACTTTTTGTCTTATCGACCTCCGTAAGGGTTTTCGTCAATTTTATTGGGTCCAGAATGCCATTTTTAATCGAATAGCTCTGCTCGTTTGTGTTTGCGGGACCCCAGATGTGTTTTCGAGGGTCTGTATGAGAAAATTCCAAGTTGGAGTTGGCTGTTGGCAGCTGAATGCTATCATGGCCTTCTCCTATGCGTGGGCATGGCCGCCTATGCATAGGGAAATGCCAGCCACCCTATTTTCTCGGCCATCGCCTAGGTGATGCCTTGGCCGCGTCCGTAAGCCTGCGTGCGCGGTGGCCTGGCCACGTGCATGCTAGGCAAGCGCCTGGCCTTCATGTGCATGATGCCATCCCGTGTATGCGTGGCTGCATAGGCAGCGCCATGGTCACGTCCGCATAGGCCTCGGCTGGCAGCTTTAAGTGCCTTCTCTCCTCTTTCTTTTTATTTTAAACTTCCAACTTCGAATCCTCCATAGAAAGCAGCTCCAAACTCCTTGTTCCTTCACTTTTGCTCACTAAATTCTTGGAGAAAGATCACCTTTGGTCCGTGGTTGCTTACCCATCATTAATTTGGTAAGTTACATTGCTAATTTATGATTTCATCCCTTTAATTTTTCTTTTTGTTCTCTTAGTGTGGGTGGGCTATTTTAGTCCCAAAATCGTGCTCAACTGCTATAATTTTTAGGGCATGCACTCCTATTATCATTGTGATCATTATGTACTCGTTCATTTCTGGCTTTGTGTTGCAGGGCCCACGGGCGTACCGGTGACTTGAATTATGACCCAGTTATAGTTATAGCAATATGGGTATCATTAATCTCGTTTTAACTTTAGTTTATGTCCTTGATAGTTTGATTTCCATTCAGAGCTTCTTAGAGAGGTTTGGGCTTGGATATCGTCGTTCCAGCAGCTTGTCATCGTACGATAGGTAGGTTACGGTTTAACTTTCCTAGACATCACATATATAGGGTAAAATTGTACTAATTGGCATCCTTGGGTTGGGTTTATTAGCTTGGTACCACAAACCTTTACCGCTTCTTCATGTTCGGCTCATTTTCTTCCTCTAATGTTTTAGTACTTGTTATAGATGATATTATTACCCTTGCGGTCTTGTGTGACCTTGTATTGACTCTGGATCATAGATGGTGGGTTATATGGGAATGTCTGTGAGTCCCCAATGTTGATATTGCAATTTTAGGCTGGTTTTCTATGCTGTAGAGTGATTGGAGCCTGTGTAGGGACAATAGGTTGATTGTGAGCCGTTGGGCTACTATTTATGATTGAGCATGTCATTTTCATGCATAAAAAGGGATTTTTCATATGTTTACTATGATTTGGCTTCGAGCCCACTATTATTGGTTTTCTAAACTTTTCATGGCCTTGGGGGCCCCTTTTCGGCTAAAACGATTTTAAATGGTTTGAAACTGGCTTTCGTGGATGTTCTTGGGTAAGAGAGTTAAAAGATGGTTTTTATCACTGTTTTCAGATTACTACTAGACTCGGCGAGGCCATAGTGCTAGACATGTTTTACTGTTGATTAGAGTTAATACAAGACTCGGCGGGGCTGAGCACTAGACTTGTTTTACCATTTTTTTAGACCTGGTTATGCCCGGGCACCCCTGAAGGGGCTTTTGAGAATTATTTCACCGATTTAGATCCAGATAGGTTTTGGGAATGCATTTCGAGATTGGGTTACTACTTTGGCTCCGAATTCACCCCGGACGGTTACTTTGAGGTTATGAGAGTTTGTATCTGATCGAGAACCTCCATGGACCTTGCCAATTCAGAACAAGGGCTACGTGCTAAGTGTGCTGGGGGAGGGGTATACAGTATAGTTGAGGTATAGGGGCCGTGTCTTTCCATGGATCCTACCTACTGGGCCTTTAGATGCCGAAAGAGGTACATACAAGGTTACTATTCCACCCAGGTTTCATCATGCATCATACTATTCATTTTTGTGAGGTTCCACTCTTGTTTGCTATTTTCTGAGTGTATGATCTGGTAGTATGGGATGACGGAGGGTTTGTCTTCACTTGTTATGTGTTTCTCGAGTGTATGGGCGCCCGTTGGGACTGTAAGTAGACTTATTATTGCTTTACCGAGATATGATTCCTTATGTTGATTCCTTATTGTAACTGGATATTGAGACTAGTATTATGTAGCTTGGCTTGGTTATTATCCCTATGTTCGAGCATACTATCGTTATTCTGCTTTCCTCATTCTCTTTTTACTTGAGGTTACCGATGTACCGCCCATTTTCTAAAAACTTCTATATATATTGTTATTGAAAGGATCCCAGGTGCATTACTTCTTTCTTTCACCTATGCCTGTGATATATATTCTAGTAGCTAGCCATGTATGTTGTTTTCTGCTTGTATTTTTTCCGTGCTAGTTTCTTGTACTTATTCATTATTTACTGTGATTATTTGCTTCTATTTTTCTTATTCTTGCTCTTTTATCTTATATGTGCCCAGTCGGCCTATAATACCTACTGGGTACCTATTGCTTTGCAATTGGTGCTCATACTATACTTCTGTATCTTTTGATGCAGATCCGAGTGTGAGTTCTTACCACTGACCATGGTGCCTTCTGTGAGGTGTTTTGAGCCATTCAAGACTGAGGGTGAGCTCCTAGTGACCGGAGTTTAGCTAATTATTTTAGATCCCGTGTACTCCTTATACTTAGTTTCGGCTCATATACTCTGATACCATGTTTTGGGTTGGTTTTAGCTTTTGTTTTATTCCTGTTGTTTCTTTTCTTTATCTGTATCCCTTGCTTTTGCTTATGTTACATTTTCTTCTGCTTGCTAATAGATAGTATCCCATTAGTAGCCATTCTGGGCTACAGGGATTGGTTCGCCTACTGAGGGGTTGTAGGTGCCATCATGACTGAGAAATCAGGTCGTAACAGCTTAGTATTAGAGCCTAGGTTCACCGGTGTCATCGATATAGGAGGCAATGTCTAATAGAGCCCTGCGAATTGGGGCAGAGACATTCATACTCAATCTTTAAGAGGCTACAGTGGCATCTTAGGAAACATAGACCTTTTCTTTTTTCTATCTCGTGCGTAGTATCCTTGAATGTTTCTTAAAATCTCACTTGTTCTAATTCATTCTCCCGCAGATAGTTCATACGATATCATCGATGTCAGCAAGGGGTGAGCCTTTGAATCTAGCACCCCCGACACTAGCTAGGGGCCGAGGAGGTCTTAGAGGAGGGGTCGAGGATGTACCCGAGCAGCGTCACCAATTAGAGCTCTTAGGGTTGAGGTTGAGCTTGAGTATGAGCTCGAGTTGGTTCCCGAGCAACAACATGTGGACCAGGGGGCAGCCCAGGTACCACCAGCCCCAGTACCAGCTCCAACACCCGCTTCTGGCCAGCTTTAGCCCCAACTCAGTCTTCAGATATTCTGGGTTTACTTCTTCAAATTTTGGGTATGATTGTAGAGTGGCCTTCTGAGTTAGCACAAACATCCACTCAAGGGGATGCCCTGGGTGCACAGAGTTTAGGAGCGCAGCCTTCTACT
Organism: Jaltomata sinuosa; assembly: GCA_003996215.1. Taxonomy (NCBI): domain Eukaryota; kingdom Viridiplantae; phylum Streptophyta; class Magnoliopsida; order Solanales; family Solanaceae; genus Jaltomata; species Jaltomata sinuosa. The sequence goes on from QJPP01005146.1 coordinate 29,599, forward strand.
ACGGATCCCCATGCCGAGGTTATTCCAGTTCCATCAGTTGCATATCTTTTTGCTCCTTGGGCAGCTATCACAGAGATAGAGTCAAAGGCATTGGCTAAATTTTTGAGATTGACACCTTCGAGGTTTGCTGGTACATCAGGTCAGGATCCACATGACTTTATCACTACTTGTGAGGAGATGCTACACCATTTGGGCTTATTGGAGACTCACGGAGTTGGATACACTACTTATCAACTGGAGGGCCCAACTAAGTTATAATGGAGGGCCCAGGTTGCTTGTAGACCATTATCGTCACCTCCGCTATCTTGGTCAGAGTTTTATGAGGCCTTCGTGGCTGAGTTCCTACCTAGAGCGAAAGGGAACTTCATAGGGAGCAGTTCACTAGACTTACACAGGGTTTGATGATCATATTGGAGTATGAGACTCATTTCCCCCAACTTGCTCCATTTGGGGCTATGATCATGCCTACCGAGCTTGACTTAGTCCATAGGTTTGTTTGGAGTTTGTGGATAGAGTTTAGAGAGCCAACTGAGATATTGATTGCTAGTGATAAATCATTCCAGGCTATTACAGACTATGACCGTATAGTAGAGGACTTGCATCTTCATGACATCGGGGACAGAGATAAGAGGCCTTGACATCAGGGTAGCTACAGTGGTTCTCATCATGGTAGTAGGGTATCAGGATAGTGGGGCTAAGGTTATCAGCTTCCGCAGCACCAGGGTTAGTCTAATCGATCGGTTCAGGCTTTGCTTCAGTCTTCTGGTAGTTCTCAACTTGAGCAGGGTCAGAGTAGCCAGCATGGTCACCGTGGTCAGTCTTCGAGGGGTGCAGCTTCTGGGGCATCAGGCCGTGGTGGCCACATAGGTTCAACTGGTCTATCTCGACAAGGTGGGATATCAGGGACTTGCTATGAGCGCAGTATTAGCAGTCACTATACAAGAGAGTGCCCCCAGTAAGGTTCAGCTTGCTACGAGTGTGGGGTTAGTGTTTATTATGCTAGAGATTACCCCCAACGAGGTATGGTTCAGCTAGCATAGCCCATTCATTCAGTTCAACCACTCACTAGAGGAGGTGGTGGTCAGGCTAAGGGTAGTGCCCCATGAGGCAGGACATCTGGTAGGGATGGCGGTCGATCAAGTGGTGGTCGTTGTCAGTGCTATGCGATCTCTGGGAGACCAAAGATAGAGGCCTCAAATACTGTGATCACGAGTACAATTTTTGTAAGCCATCGGCCAGCTTTTGCTTTATTTGATCCTGGACCCACTTATTCATATGTATCTGCCTACTTTATGCATTTTTTGGGGTTGGCGAGTGAGCCGTTATCTGTGGTTGTATATGTTTTGACCCCTAGCAGGAGATTCTTTAGTAGTGGATCATATTGTGAGGTCTTGTATGATTTCTGTTGGTGATCTAGAGACTTCGGGTGATATGTTGATCCTTGATATGTTAGATTTTAATGTGATTCTTGGCATGGACTGGTTCTCCCCTCACCGTGCGGTTTTGGATTACTATGCCAACACCATTACCATAGCCGTTCCCGGCGTATCCCTAGTTGTGTGGCAGGGTTCTGTCAGCCGCGCACCATCTGGGATCATCTCTTGTCTTCGAGCTAGGAAGTTGATATCTCACATGTGTTTGGCATATCTAGACTATGTCCGAGATGTAAGTGCCGACCCTTCTTCAGCTAAGTCAGTTCCTGTGGTTAGAGATTTACTAGATGTGTTCCCTACCTACCTGCCAAGCCTTCCACCTGAGAGATATATTGATTTTGCTTGAGTTAGAGCCGGGCACCAGGCCCATTTCTATTTCTCCTTACCGTATGGCTCCAGCTGAGTTGAGAGAGCTTAAGGATCAGCTCTGGTACTTGTTAGCTAAGGGTTTTATTAGGCCGAGTATATCTCCTTGGGGTGCTCCTATTATTTTTGTTAAGAAGAAGGATGGGTTGATGCAGATGTGTATTAATTATCGGCAGCTAAATAGGGCAACTGTGAGGAATGGGTATTCGATGCGGCGCATAGATGATTTGTTTGATCAGCTCCAAGGTTCAGCCATGTTTTCGAAGATAGATTTTAGGTCAGGATACCACCAGTTGAGGATTAGGGCAGAGGATATCCCTAAGACAACATTCAGGACGCATTATGGCCACTATGAGTTCTTAGTGATGTCTTTGGGTTAACTAATGCCCCCGAGGCTTTCATAGATATGATGCACAGGGTGCTTAGCCCATACTTGGACTAGTTTGTCATAATTTTCATAGACAACATCTTGATATACTCGCGGAGTAGGGATGAGCATGAGCAGCACTTGAGGATTATACTCCAGACTTTTTGAGATCATCGACTTTATGCCAAGTTCTCAAAGTGCATGTTTTGGCTTGAGCAGTTGCATTCCTAGGAAATGTGGTGTCTAAGGATGGGATTAGAGTGGACCCGGGTAAGATTTCAGCTATTTATGATTGGCCGAGACCTATTACTGCTACTGAGGTTCGCAGTTTTGTGTGGTTAGCAGGGTACTACAGACGGTTTGTTGAGGGGTTTTCTTCCATAGAAGAACCTTTGACTAGGCTGACTAGGAAGGATGTCCCACTTCAGTGGTCAGATCAGTGCGAGGATAGCTTTCAGAGGCTTAAGGCCTTGTTGACTTCAACTCCTGTGTTGACTTTGCCAGTTGAGGGTCAGAGTTTCTCTGTGTGCTGTGAAGCTGCCAGGGTTGGTCTTGGTTGTGTGTTAATGCAACAGGGCTGTGTGATAGCATATGCATTGAGGCGTCTGAAAGTTCACGAGCACAACTACCCCACTCATGACTTGGAGTTGGCGGTGGTAGTTTTTGCGCTCAAGATTTTGAGGCACTACTTATATGGGGTTCACTGTGAGATATTCACCGATCACCATAGTCTTCAGTACATTATGAGTCAGCGGGAGCTGAACTCAAGGCATAAGAGGTGGATTGAGTTACTTAAGGACTATGATTTCACTATTCCGTACCATCCAGGCAAGGCAAACGTAGTAGAGGATGCCTTGAGTTGGAAGGTAGTGAGTATGGGCAACCTAACTTTATTTTCAGTTTCAGAGAGGTTGTTGGCCTTGGACATCCAATCCTTGTCTAACCATTTGGTTAGGCTTGACTTATCAGATCTTAGCAGGGTTCTCGCCAGTATTAATGTCCGGTCTACCTTGGTTGATCAGATTCAGAGCCGTCAGTTTGAGGATCAGCGGTTGAGTGACCTTCATGATCAGGTTATTCAGGGTGAGGCTAATCGGGCTACTCTGGATTCAGATAAGGTTCTGAGGCTTGACAGTTTACTTTGTGTTCTGAGAATTGGGGATTATATTTAGTTGATTCTTCGTGAGGCACATTATTCCAGATATTCCATCCATCCTGGAGTAGCCAAGATGTACAGAGATTTGAGGCAGCTTTACTGGTGGAGCAGTATGAAGCGGGATATAGCGGAGTTTGTATCTCGGTGCTTGAACTGTCAGCAGGTGAAGTTCAAGCACATGAGACCTAGTGGTTTAATGCAATGACTTCCCATTCTTGAGTAGAAGTGGGAAGATATCACCATGGATTTCATAGTTAGGTTACCTCGTACATCTAGGGGTTTTGACTCTATTTGGGTGATTATGGATCGGCTGACTAAGTCAGTGCATTTCTAGTCGGTTCAGACTATTTACAGTGTAGAGAGGTTAGCTCAGATTTACCTTCATGAGGTTGTTCGATTGCATAGGTTTCCCAACTTCTATTATTTCAGACCGCGGTACTCAGTTCTGGAGGTCTATTCAGCAAGATTTGCATAAATAGGTTCAGCCTAGTACTGCATTCCACCCTCAGATAGATGGCCAGTCCGGGAGCACTATTCAGGTTCTGGAGGACATGCTTCGGACCTGTGTTCTTGACTTTGGGGTTCTTGGGATCAGTTTATGCCTTTGGCTGAGTTTGCGTATAATAATAGTTTTGATTCGAGCATTGACATGGTACCTTTTGAGGCGTTGTATGGTAGGGGTTTTAGATTATCGGTTGGTTGGTTTGATAGGTTGGAGTCTAGGCCATAGAGTACAAATTTACTGCGAGATTCCTTAGACTGAGTCTCAGTGATTCAGGATAGACTTTGAGCAGCTCAGAGTAGGCAGAAGAGCTACGCTGATCATAGACTTCGTGCCTTGGAGTTCAGTGTTGGTGACTTGGTGTTTCTTTGTGTATCTCCCATGAAGGGCATGATGAGATTTGGTAGGTGGGGCAAGCTTAGCCCCAGGTACATTGGGCCATTTGAGATTCTTCAGAGGGTTGGTAGTATTGCCTATCATTTAGCTTTGCCTCTAATGTTTTCTGCTATGTACCCAATTTTTCCATGTATCGATGTTGCGATGGTATATTCTAGATGAGTCTCATGTGTTGTTGTGGGATTCGATTCAGTTGGATGAGAGGTTGGCTTTTGTTGAGGAGCCGATTGCTATTTTGTCCAGAGATGTCAGGAGGTTGAGATCTAGGGACCGGTTGTGAAAGTTTAGTGGAGGCACCATTCAATTGAGGAGGCTACTTGGGAGACCGAGAGAGATATGCAGGCTCAGTATCCATAGCTGTTTGAGCCTTTAGGTACTTCCCTACTCTTGACATTCGAGGATGAAAGTCCTTTTTAGTAGTTGATGATGTAATGACCTTTTCAATTATTTTCGCGTTTGCAGCTTTTTTGTGTTGTTAGAGCCTTCTTGTAGTGGCCCTAACTCATTTATGGCTTGCCTGGACTGGTGGTTTGGTTCCCTGGCCATTTGTTTGGTCATTATGGCCGTTTCCCTATTTTAGAGCTTAAACTAAGGAAATCATTGTCTTCGGTCAACATACTTGGTAAACGCACTCGTAATTGAATTTCAATAGTTTTGTTAGCTGCAGAGTGTGGATTTTGGTCTAGATGGACCCTTGGTTGGGGTCTGGGAGCTTTCAATTTATTTTTGTTTTAGTTTTTGTGTTTTCTAACCAGTTGAACTTGGAAGTTTGACTTTGGTCAACATTCATAGAAGACGACCTCGGATGGAAATTTTGACCGCGCTATTAGCTCCAGAATGTTGACTTTGGGCTAAGGGGACCTTTGGTTTGGGTCTCGAGGCTTCCAGACTTGTTTTAAGCCATGGGGTTCTATTTTGAAAAGTTTCGACTAAAGTTGGTTCTTAGGCATAGGGTCCATCAATTTCGTTGAGTCTGAAATGCCATTTTTAGTCGAATAGTTTTGCTTGTTTGTGTTCGCGGGACCCCGAATGTGTTTCTGAGGGTCCGTCAGAGAAAATTTCAAGTATGAGTTAGTTGTTGGCAGCTGGTTGCTGTCATGGCAACAACATAGCATTCGCCTATGCATGGGCATGGCAGCATACGCATAGGGAAATACCATCCGCCCTATTTTCTCGGCCATCACCTAGGCGAACGCCTTGGCCGCATCCGCAGGCCTGCGTGCATGGTGGCCTGGCTGCGTGCACGCTAGGAAAGCGCCTGTCCTGGATAGCACCTGGCCTTTGCATGAACAACGCCCTTCCCGTGTATGCGTGGCTATGTAGGCAGTGCCATGGCCGCATCCGCATCCGCATAGGCCTCGGCTGGCATCTTTAAGTGCCTTCTCTCCTTTTTCTTTTCATTTTAAACTTCCAACATCGAATCCTCTATAGAAACCAGATCCAAACTCCTTGTTCCTTCACTTTTGCTCACAAAATTCTTAATGGAAGGTCACCCTTGGTTCGTGGTGGCTTACCAGTCGTTAATTCAGTAAGTTACATTGCTAATTTTTGATTTCATCCCTTTAATTTCCCTCTTTGTTCTCTTAGCATGTTGGGCTATTTTATCCCCAAAATCGTGCTCAATTGCTCTAATTTTCAGGGCATGCACTCCTATGATAATTTAGTTTATTATGTACTTGTTTGTTTCTGGCTGGTTGCAGGACCCACGGGCCCATCGGTGACTTGAATTTTGACCCAGCTATAGTTATAGCAATATGGGTATCGTTAGTCTCATTTTAACTTGTAGTTTATGTTCTTGATAGTTTGATTTTTGTTTGGCGCTTCTCGGAGCAGTTCGGGCTTGGACATCGTTGTTCCAGCAGCTTGTCGTCGGACGACAGGTAGGTTACAGTTTAACTTCCCTAGAATTCGCATATATAGGATAAAGTTGTACTAATTGGCATCCTTGGGTTGGGTTTATTAGATTGGTAACATAGACCTTGATCGCTTCTTCATCTCTGGCCGGTTTTTTTCCTTCGATGTTTATAGTAATTGTTATAGATGATATTATTACCCTTGCGGTCCTGTGTGACCTAGTATTGACTCTGGACCATAGATGGTGGGTTATATGGGAATGTTCATGAGTTTCGGACATCGATATCACAATTTTAGGCTGGTTATCTGTGTGGTGGAGCGATTAGAGCCTGTGCAAGGCCGATAGGTTGATTGTGAGCCATTGGGCTGCTATTTGTGATTGAACATGTCATTTTCATGCATAAAAAGGGAATTTTCATATGTTTACTACAGTTTGGCTTCGAGCCCACTATTATTGGTTTTTTAAACTTTGCATGGCCCGGGGGGCTAGTTTTTGACTGAAATGATTTTAAATGGTTTAAAACTGGCTTTCGTGGATCTTCTTGGGGTAAGAGAGTTAAAAACAGGTTTTTATCACTGTTTTTAGATTACTACTAGACTCGGCGAGGCCAGAGTGCTAGGCATGTTTTACTGTTGACTAGAGTTCATACTATACTCGGCGGGGCCGAGCACTGGACCTGTTTTACTCTTGTTTTAGACCTGGTTATGCCCGAGCAGCCCTATAGGGGATTTTGAGACTTATTTTTCTTATTTATCCCCAGATAGGTTCTAGGCATGCATTTCAAGATTGGGTTACTACCTTGAATCCGAATTCACCCCGGACTATAACTTGAAGTTAGTATGTGGTCGAGGACCTCCATGGACCTTGCCGATCCAGACCAGGGGCTACGTGCTGAGTGTGGCGGCGGAGGGGTATATGGTGTAGTTTAGGTATATGGTCCATGTCCTTCTATGGATCCTACCTACTGGGCCTTTAGGCACCAGAGGAGGTACATACAGGGTTACTATTCCACCCAGGCTTCATCATGCATCATACCATTTATTTGTGTGAGGTTCCATCCTTGTATACTATTTGCTGAGTGTACGCTCAGGTAGTATGGGATGCCAGAGGGTTTGTCTTCACTTGTTATGTGTTCCTCGGGTGTATGGGCGCTCGCTGGGACTGTAGGTAGACTTATTATTGCTTTACCGAGATATGATTCCTTATGTTAATTTCTTATTGTAACTGGATATTGAGACTAGTATTATGTAGCTTGGCTTGGTTATTATCCCTGTGTTCGAGCATGCTATCTTTATTCTGCTTTCATCCTGTTTTTACTTGAGATTACCGGTATACCGCCCATTTTCTAAAAACTTCTATATATATATTATTATTGCAAGGATCCCAGGTGCATTACTTTTTTCTTTCACCTATGCATGTGATATATATTCTAGTAGCTAGCCATGCATGTTATTTTCTGCGTGTATTCTTTCCATGCTAGCTTTCATGTACTTATTCATTATTTTCTATGCCTATTTGATTCTATTCTGCTTATTACTGATCTTTTATCTTATATGTGCCTAGTCGGCCTATGATAACTACTGGGTACCTATTGCTTTGCAATTAATGCTCATACTATACTTCTGCATCTTTTAGTGCAGATCCGAGTGTGAGTTCTCGCTGCTGACTGTGCTGCCTTGTGCGAGGTGTTTTGAGCCATTCGAGACTAAGAGTAAGCTCCTAGCGACCGGAGTTTAGCTTATTATCTCATCCTTGTGTCATGTACTCTTTTGTTATTCGGACACAGATTTGTATATATTAGTTTGGATCCCTTCTACTCCTTATGCTTAGTTCCGGCTCATATACTATGATATCAGGTTTGGGGTTGGTTTTAACTTCTGCTTTATTCCTGTTGTTCCTTTTCTTTATATGTATCCCTTGCTTCTACTTATGTTACATTTTCTTCCGTTTGTTGATAGATAGTAGCCCATTACTAACTGTTCCAGACTACGGGGATTGGTTCATCTGCAGGGGGTTGTAGGTTCCATCATGACTGAGAAATTGGGTCGTGACATTTGTATAGTTAGTAGTGGCTTCTGTACTGTGATACCAGGTCATGGGATTGTTTATATTCTCTATCTCTCTCTCTCTATATATATATATATATCCTATTTCTTTCATCTGTTTTTTCTGCTTTACCTTCTTCCACTTATTTTCTTTCTAGTGCGTGCTTTACTTAGTTTGTAGCCCATTATTAACCATTCTAGGCTACGAGGTTTGGTTTGCCTACAGGGGGATTGTAGGTCCTATCATGACCTAAGAAATCAGGTCGTGACAGTATGTAAGCATCTAAGAGTAATATACATAGCCCCAACCTACCCATCAACTATTTTCAACAAAATACTGACAAACCTCTGAATTTGGAAACTCCGAAAGAAGTGGATTTGGCCAATCTGCTAGAACCTAACAATACTATCGAGGAGGACAGTCTACCAATCTATCAAGACCAGCAGGAATGAGTGTAACACCCCTAAGCTCAAGGAACCAGTACAAAATAATGTACCGAGTATGCAAGACAAATAATAATTGAGTAGGTATCATAAAGTACTAAACATAAATACACATAAGGGGGCCAAAGATAATCTGGGTACACCGACCAACTCTTGAATCTATGTATAACTGAACTGATAAAGTACTATAAATACTCTGATAGAGAGTCAGAGGCTATTTTGAATGTACTTACATGCTCATGGCTTAAACTTAAACCCACAGGTAAATCAATAGTAAATTTAACTGAACCGACCTAACTGATATCATTAAATACCAAATGTACCGAAGAAGAAGTCGTGAATATTCATGATATGACCTAACAATTCTTGACATAAATCATACAACAAGAATCAAACAATAACCTGACTAGGTCCCTGTAAGTTTAGTAGGTACAAACAACAATCAATACCACCTATCTGAGCCCTCATAATCCCATCAGGTGCAAAATCAATCTATATACCCCTATTGGCACCTACCCAATCTTGTGGCCATCTATATAGTTGTCTGGCCCATAAGCTTGATGTAACTCGATAGCCTTTAGGCTTCATATATATATATATCCCATTTCTTTCATCTGCATCTCATCACAAAAGACCCTAGGGCAACAACAAACAATCAAATATCCTAAGGCATCCCAATACTTAAGCATCCCCAAAGGTGAGCAAGTTAAGCTATAAATAACCAATACAAGTAATCTAAATTTTGTATAGCATTAGGTAGATATATATAGTAAAAGTCTCGACAAGAGATACATATACCTACTCAAGCATCTAACACAAGAATTAGGGCTTTGAGTAGTTCATCTATAGTATACTAGCCCTATCATACTTAGGCTTTAAGGAATTATGTCGAGAATAAATGATAGCCTTAATATACCTTTTCCTGATAAATCCATGATGTATGACTTTTGTTGGTACCCCAACAACACTAAAATATGGTGCACGATCAATCAACAATCAAGAGTATGAAATACTATGATAATCTAACAAAAGATATGACTTTCTGTCTTAAAATACTATCTATGGCTTACCAAAGCTAGAATTAATGAAAAGAGAGTCTTACCTTACTCTCAAACTCGAAATACTTCTCAAAACCTCACTACACAGCCAAAAACCCTGTTGTCACAACACCTACAAAAGCTACATCATGAAATTCATGGGGCAAACTATACCAAAATTATGGGCTCACAGAGTAGATCAACTTTCATGAAGCTTCTATGTCGATATCACAGAGATATACATAGTATTTATGATTTATTCTCCTATTTTTCTGGGTGTTTTGGCTTAAAATGGCGAGATTAAAGTGACAGAGGTAAGGTCTTTATATGCTTGTACGACCTTGTATAGTCCAGCTTACATATGTCTGCTTGTATAGTCCTGTAAAAAGGCAAATATATCTCAATTATGAAGTTGTATTGTAATGACCTATTCCGTCATTTACGGGTGAACCTTTCGTGCTAAGTTTTGGGTTAGAAAACTTTTGGGTTTGGGAGTTGAAAATTTTGGACTAGGCTAGTCTTAGATGGATTCTAAGCGAGGTATGGTCTAGGGAAATCCGAGTGATTATTGGGTAATATACCTTAGGAAGAGCTAGTTTTTCCATTAGGAAAGACCTTAAGGAGTCCAGGGACTTTTTGGAAGTGAATTCGGGTGAGTAGAACTCCTGGTATCAAAGTTGACATAAAGGGGTGGTTTCAGAATGTCAGAAATTGAACTGTGTTGTAAAATGGGAACTTTTGAGGAACTTTCCGATGTTTTATCCTGTGTCAACTACCATAGAGGTTGACACTATGCTACAACACCTTCTGCTATAAAGGAAAAATTCCCACTAAAGTGGAAGTCAACACCGGTCAGCACTGCCAAAACGGTCAGTTTTGCTACGATGATGCCACTATAGTAGTGTACAGACCGCTATAGTGGAATAAATTGAGGTAAATGCAGAAACTCCCCCAAAAACATTCAGCATTTCTCAAGAACATTTTGGGGAAGGGCATAGTCAATTTTGGCGATTCCAAGAAAGTTTTCCACCAAATTTTGTCCTAGAGGTAAGGATTTCGCTCCCCTAACTTAGTACTATGATTCCTATGCAGTAGAATCATTAACTACAGGCTTGGGAGAAGGTTTAGGTTAACCTAAGAATGTAAGATCTGGGGAAAAGGGGATTCTAGGTTGTGTAATTCTTGGGTTATGTTTATTATCCCTTATTCATGATTAAATCACCGTTATTTGCTTAATATAATAGTTAAATGGTAGTTTTTAGGTGAATTAATGGTGGAAAAGCCCTGGGATGGTTAGAATGATCATGGGTTGGCCTTGAAATTAGGATTTGTGTATAATTTCGGTAATTTTAGGCCATTAGACTGATTATGGTATGTTTGTAATCATTATTAGACCAAGAACAAGCAAAGGCTTCGGAAAATGGGAAGGCTCTGACCCAATAGAGTTTTCAAGCTATTCGAGGTAGGTGATGGTATTGTTTTCCAAATGCAATATATATGCATGTAACTTTAATTTAGTAATGTATGTGCCTTGCATGTTTAGGGAATGAGTTTATGAATATCTAAGCGTCCGGGTGTCAATTATCTGAAATGAACTTGGTTTTATTGCTTGTTAGTGTTACAAGTGTGTTTCTGTTCATTTAATTATTGACTGTTGGATTTTGTCTGACATTTGGTTGGCTTGGATACCATGCCTGGTATGAAATATATATATTGGTTGGCTCGGGTACCACACCTAGTACGGGATACCAATGGTTGGGCAGGTACCGCGACTGGTACAAGTTCTATATTGGTCAGCTCGGGTGTTATGGCTGGTACATGTTCTATATCAGTTAGCTCAGGTACCACGCCTGGTATGGGTTTAAATATATATTGTTGATTGTATTTTTTTGATGGTTCCATGAGTGGACCGAGTTGATTGTTGAAATTTTGATTATGCATATTGGTCCTTGAGAGGCAGGTTGTTACACTTAAATTTTGGGTTAGTCCTTGGGTGGACCGGGCATTGCATGTTAACACTTAAGTGTTGGTCTAGGGGTCCTTAGTTGGTCTGAGTGATTTAAAAAGGGTAAGTATTATCGTCATTATTCATTGTTTAAATGCTTATTGAAACTGCTTTCATATGGTTGATAAGTTAGAAGGTAGACTAAGAGTCTAGGATTATATTACTGGTTGTCGTTACATGTATGTACAACTTTACCAGTTATAGTTTATTGCTTATATATTATTTATTGGAGCTGTCCTATGATTCTACCAGTACACTGTGGTTGTGTACTGATTCTGCACTTGCTTTTCTTTTGTGAGTATAGGAAATCTTTGGCCGCCGTCTGCTACACGACCTCAATTATAGTCCCGGCGATTCCAGTTTTTAAGGGTGAGCTGCTTCTTTTGGGATATCTTGTTTTCATCCCGTTTAGTTATAGTCCATTTGTTTTGCACTTAAACTCTTGTTTTGGGGTTGCATCCTCATTCTTTATACATTGGTAGATGTTTTGGTACTGCGATTTTTAGATTCTAGGGGTATTTCCGCAGGAGCATTATGTTTAGTTTTGTTTTAACTATAGATTCTAATTTATTTTAATGCAACTTGTTTTGACCTATTAGATTTACTAAGTGTTGGGTTGATAAATTGGTTCACTCATCCAGGGGCTTCGGGTGGTTGCCACTTGCGGTGGTTTGGGTCGTGACAAAGATGGTATTAGATCCCTATGTTCGTTGATCTCGTCGTACCAAAATAGGTCTAGTAGAGTCTTGCAGAATGCTACAGAGACGTCTGTACTTTTCTTCGAGAGGCTATAGGGATTTAGGAAACTTGATTCCAATTAGTATCTGGTGATACAAATTAGTATCTAACCTCTTTCACTCTTTTGTTTGTAGATGGTTAACACAAGGCACAACAGATTCAGATCAACCGTTTCGGTGAAAGAACCAGCAACTAGGAGCCAAGGAAGGGGCAGGGAAAGGGGAAGGGGCAGAGGTAGAGGTAGAGGAAGAGCAGCACCCCCTGTGGGTGAAGCTTAAGAAGTTGTTGAACCAAGAGAGGCGACTCTTCCCCCACCCCAGGATCCTGTCGAGGAGGAAGTTTAAGCTGTTCTTAAGGAGGGCGTGGAACAGGAGGAGGTGACACCGGCTGGAGGTGCAAGCCTTCCCCTTATATCGCCCGAGGAATTTCAAAAAGTGTGGGATTTTATGAGTGGGCTGGTAGGTGCTCGAGCCACCCCATGGGTACTGCAGATCAGGTTCCGAGAACCCAACCAATGATTGCAGTGGCTCTTAGGATGGATGCAACGTCAAGTACTGATGACTTCTTTTGTCTGATGCTAGATCCTGTTATGATTGGGAATGAACATGAGATGCTGACCAAATTCTTGAAATTGAAAGCTCCGATGTTTTAGGGTACGAAGAAGGAGGATGCTTTTGAGTTCATTCTAAACTATTATGAGAGGCTACATAAATTGGGCACTATGCAACAACATGGGGTAGAGTTCATCACTTTTCAGCTTCAGGGTGATGCCAAGCAGTGGTGGAGAGCTCACATATAGTGCTGGCCATCAACTTTGCCTCCACCGACTTGGGCGTTGTTCCATGCTCTATTCTTGGAAAAGTATGAGCCCCGCACTTTGAAGGATCATAAAAAGGATGAGTTTTTGGATCTTGAGCAGGGTAACATGTCGGTTTAAGCCTATGAGGCCAAATTTCATGACTTGTCACTTTATGCACTCAACTTCTGGGTACTGAGGAGGAGAGGATTCGTCTATATGTGAAGAGCCTGAATACTGAGTTATAGGTGTTGTTTCTGCATACGACCTCAGCAGGAAAAAGTTTTAATGAGGTGATGGATTATGTGAAGAAACCGGAGGGGGTCAGGAAGGTTGGGAAGGCTAAGGTGTTAGCCAAGAAGTCCCAAAATAAAGGTAATTTCAGTGGTTCACACACCAGGGGTCAAAACCAGCAAGTGTATTCTGCTCGTGCTATTCAGTCAGCTCTGCCAGCTTCTGCCGGTGGTTATTCGGGAGCCAGTCAGCAGTTTTCAGCACCTAGAGGCCAGGGGGCTTCTTAAACTTCTTCTAGAAGGCCTACTCTTGATCACAAATTCTTTCATTGTGGTGATCCAGGTCACTTAAAGAGGGAGTGCCCCCAAAGATAGGCAGGTAATCTCAATTAGCAGTAGTCTAAGACTATGGTTCCGGTAAGTAGAGGTGGCTACGCCAGGGGTCGTTCATAGGGTGGGCGAGGTAAATTTTAGAAAAGCTAGGGAAACAGAGGATATGGTGGCACGGACAGAGGAGTAGAGCATCCAGCCAAGGAAGTTGTTCAAATTGATGACTAGGCTCATTGTTATGCATTCCCAGGAAAGTCTGAGGCTGAGGCGTCAGATCCTGTGATCACAGGTACAATTCTAGTCTGTGACTGGATGGCCTCTTTACTATTTGACCCAGGTTCTACTTATTCATATGTTTCTGTGAAATTTTCTTTGGGTCTTGGTTTGTCATGTGATGTCCTTGATTCCCCTATTCATGTTTCTACCCCAGTTGGAGAGTCTGTAGTAGTAAACCATGTATATCGTACTTGCCCTGTGGTTTTTGTGGGATTTCAGACTTGGGTAGATTTATTTATTCCGGAAATGCTAGATTTTGATATTATTTTAGGTATGACCTAGTTGTCTCCATATCATGCTGTACTAAATTGTAATGCTAGGATAGTGACTCTAGAGATTCTGGGTAAGGATAGGCTAGATTGGGAAGGTGTCTACAAGCTTAAACCAGAGAAGATTATATCCTTTGTTCGGGCTAGGAAGTTAGTGGGAAGGGGTTGTTTGGCCTTCTTAGCACATTTGCGGGATGTTAATGTGGATCCCCTTTCAATTGAGTCAGTTATGGTGGTTTTTGAGTTTCAAGAGGTTTTTCCGGTGAATTTGCCTTGCATGCCTCTGGATAGAGACATTGACTTGTGCATAGACTTGGATTCGGGCACTTGCCTAATCTCTATTCCTCCTTATCTTATGGCTCCGACATATTTGAGAGAACTTAAGACAGCTTCAGGAACTGTTAGATTAGGATTTTATTCATCCCAGTGCTTCACCTTGGGGTGGCTCCGATACTATTGATGTCCAATAGCTTTTATAGTAATGGCTAGATCTACTACTACCTTGTCTATTGAGTATAACAGAGAAAATGATGGTATAGGAATGAATATAGGGATGATACTAGGAAATGATGGTAGTAAGAAGATGTGTATAGACTACAGGAAACTGAACAAGGTCACCATTCAAAACAAGTATCCTTTACCCCGCATAGATGACCTCTTTGACCAGCTGCAGCGTGCGTCTGTATTTTCAAAAATTGACTTAAGATTAAGGTACCATCAGTTAAAGATTAGGCTTGAGGACATCCCTAAGATGGCAGTCCAAACTCGGTATGGGCATTATGAGTTCCTGGTGATGTTGTTTTGGTTGACCAATGCGCCAGCGACATTCATGAGCTTGATGAATGGGGTTTTCAAATCGTATCTGGATTCGTTCATCATTATGTTTATAGATGACATTCTAATTTACTCCCAGAGTAAGGAGGAGCATGCTGAGCATCTTCACACTGTTTTGGATATTTTGAGGTGCCAGAAATTATATGCCAAGTTTTCCAAGTGCAAATTTTGGTTGACTTCGGTTTCCTTATTAGGGCATGTAGTGTTAGAAAAGGGGGTGATGGTGGATCCCCAAAAGATTGAGGCAATTAAGAGTTGTGTTTAGCCTAGCTCGGTGACTGAGATTAGAAGTTTTATGGGGCTTGCAAGCTACTACCGCAGGTTTGTCAAGGAATTTGCATCCGTTGCTACTCATTTGACAAGGTTGACTCAAAAGAAGGTACCATTTATGTGGTCTGACAAGTGTGAAGAGATCTTCCAAAAGCTCAAGACACTTCTTACCCCAGCTCCCATCCTATCATTGTCGGTTGAAGGTAAGGATTTCATTGTGTATTGTGATGCTTCACATTTGGGTTTGGGTGTTGTGTTGATGCTGGACATGAATGTTATAACTTATGCATCAAGGAAGTTGAAGCCCCATGAGAAAAATTACCTAACCCATGACTTGGAGTTGGCAACGGTGATCTTTGCACTAAACATTTGGAGACACTACCTTTATAGTGTCAAGTATGAAGTGTTCACGGACTATCACATCCTGCAATATATGTTTACGTAGAAGAATTTAAACCTGAGGCAGAGAAGGTGGATGGAGTTGTTGAAGTATTATGATGTGACCATCTAGTATCATCCGGGAAAGGCTAATATAGTGGCAGATGCATTGAGCCATAAAATGGTTAGCATGGGCAGTTTGGCTTGCTTGGGGGTGTCCAAACGACCCTTAGCTAGGGAGCTTCAGGCACTAAAATCTAAATTCATGCAGTTGGGAATCTTAGAACAGGGTGGGGTGTTGGCCAGTATTTAGGTTAAACCTACGTTCATAGAGGAAATTAAAGCCAAATAGTTTCAGGATGCACAATTGAACATGCTTCAGAGCAAAGTAGTATCCGGAGAGTCCGCGGATGCCGCGTTGGACGCTGGTGGGGTGATGAGTTTTAGAGGGATAATTTGTGTCCCTCGGGTTGATGATCTAATTCAGAATATATTGGCAGAGGCTCATGGTTTGAGCTATTTGATTCATCCGGGCATAACCAAAATGTACCGGGACTTGAGGCAACTTTATTGGTGGCCTGGGATGAAAAGGGACATAACTGACTATGCATCTAAGTGTCAAAACTGTCAGCAGGTTAAATATGAGCACCAAAAGCCTGCAAGATTGCTTTAAAAGATGCCCATTCCCTAGTGGAAGTGGGAAAAGATAGCCATGGATTTGCTGTGGGTCTTCCTAAGACCTTGGAGAAGTATGACTCTATTTGGGTCATCATAGAAAGGCTGACCAAATCAACTTATTTTATTCTAGTCAGGGTGGATTATAACTCACAACAGTTGGCCAAAATCTATGTTAAGGAAATTGTGAGGTTACATGGGGTGCCACTCTCCATCATTTCAGAAAGGAGTACGTAGTTTACTTCCAAGTTCTAGGGTAAGTTGCATGAAGAGTTGGGCACCCAACTCACTTTCAGTACAATGTTTCATCCTTAGACAGATGGTCAGTCGAAGAGGATCATTCAGGTATTGGAGGACATGCTGAGAGAATGTGTGATTGATTTTGGGTGTCATTGGGACCAATTTCTATCATTGTGTGATTTCTCATACAATAACAACTATCATGCCAGTATTGACATGGCCCCATTTTAGGCACTTTATGGGAGAGGATGTAGATCACCCATATGGTGGTTTGAGGCAGGCGATGTGAAACCTTTAGGCGTGGACTTGGTGAAGGAAGCTCAGGAAAAAGTAAGGGGAATTCAGACCAAGTTGTTAGCAGCCAAAAACAGGCAAAAAGAGTATGCAGATTACAGGGTAAGGGACATGGCATTCCAATTTAGTGAACATGTATTATTGAAGGTGTCACCAATGAAGGAGATAATGTGATTTGGAAAGAAGGGCAAGCTTAGACCTCGGTACATCAGTTCATTCGAGGTTCTTGAGATTATAGGGCCAGTGGCTTACTGGTTACCACTGCCACCTAGTTTATCCGGAGTCTATCCATTCTTCCACGTATCCATGCTGGAGTGATACTATAGGGATGGAGAATATATTATCAGATGGGATTTTGTTTTGCTAGACAAGGATCATCAATATGAAGAGAAGCTGGTTACAATTCTCGATCGGGATGTACGAATATTAAGGAAAATGGATATCAGGTCGGTGAAAGTTCAATGGAAGCATCATCTAATTGAGGAAGCCAATTGGGAAACCAATAAAGACATGCTGGACAAGTACCCTCACTTGTTTGAGGATTCAGGTACTACACTTTTCCCTTTTTTAAGTCATCTTTTTTTGGGTTTGATCATTCTAGGATGAATGATGGGTAAATTGGTATCTGTTGTAGTAACTTGTTTCTTCGTTAGGGGTGAACTTTTCATCCTAAGTTTTGAGTTAGAAAACTTTCGGGTTTGGGAGTTGGAAAATTTGGACTAGGCTAATCTTGGATGAATTCTGAGTGAGGTATGGTCTAGGGAAATACAAGTGAGTATTGGGTAATATACCTTAGGTCAAACTAGTTTTTCTGTTAGCCAAGACCTTAAGGAGTCCGGGGGACTTATCAGAAGTAAATTTGGGTGAGTATAACTCCCAGTATCAAAGTTAACATGATGGGTGGTTTCAGAACATCAGGATTTGAAGTGTGTTATAAAATGGTCACTTTTGGGGAAATTTTCGAGGTTCTATTCCATGTCAACTTCTATAGTGGTTGACACTGTGCTACAAAAGCTTCCATTATAGTGAAAGTCAACGCCGGTCAACACTGCCATAATGGTCGATTCTTCTACAGCGCCGCTATAGCAGTGTATAGACCGCTATTACAGAATAAGTCGGGGTAAATGCAAAAACTTCCCCAAAAACATTCAAAATTTCTAAGAATGTTTTGGGGAAGGGTAGAGGTAATTTTGGCAATTGTTTTGGGAAGGGTAGAGGTAATTTTGGCGATTCCAAGGCAATTTCCCACCAAATTTCGTCTTAGAGGTAAGGATTTGGCTACCCTAACTTAGTACTATGATTCCTATGTAGTAGAATTGTTAACTACGGGCTTCAGCAAAAGTTTGGGTTAACCTAAGAATGTAGAATCTGGGGAAAAAAGGGATTATAGGTTGTGTAATTCTTGGGTTTTGTTTTTTATTGCTTATTCATGATTAAATCACCATTATTTGCTTAATGTAGCCGTTAAATGGTAGTTTTTAGGTGAATTAATGATGGGAAAGCCCTGGGATAGGTGGAATGATCATGGGTTGGCCTGGGAATTGGGATTTGTGTATAATCCAAGTAATTTTAGGCCATTGGAATGATTATGGTATGTTTTTAATCATTGTTAGACAAAGAACAAGCAAAGGCTTTGGAAAATGGGAAGGCTCTGGCCTAATAGAGTTTTCAAGCTATTCGAGGTAGGTGACAATATTGTTTTCCAAATACAACATGTATGCATGTAACTTTAACTTAGTAATATATGTGCCTTGCATGTTTAGGGAATGAGTTTATGAATCTCTAAGCATCCGCGTGTCAATTATGTGAAATGAACTTAGTTTTATTGCTTTTTGGTGTTACAAGTGTGTTTTTGTTCATTTAATTATTGACTGTTGGATTTTGTGTGATATTCTATTTTCTAGGGTACCACGCCTAGTATAATATATATATTAGTTTGATCGGGTACCACGCCTGGTATGGGATACTAACTGTTGGCTCGGGTACCATGCCTGGTACAAGTTCTATATATGTTGGCTCGGGTACCATGCCTGGTACAAGTTCTATATCTATTGGCTCGGGTACCACGCATGGTACAGGTTCTATATCAGTTGGTTTGGGTACCGTGCCTGGTACAGGTTTAAATATACATTGGTAATTGTATTTTGTCGATGGTTCTATGAGTGGACCGGGTTGATTGTTGAAATTGTGATTGTGCATATTGGTCCTTCAGAGGCCGGGTTGTTACACATCCATATAGAGTTGGTCCTTGGGTGGATCAAGAATTGCATGTTAACACTTAGGTAATGGTCTAGGGGTTCTTAGTTGGTCCGTGTGACGTAAAAGGGGTAAGTATTATTGTCATTATTCATTGTTTAAATGATTATTAAACCTGCTTTCATATGGTTGATAAGTTAGAAGGTAGACTGAGAGTCTGGAATTATATTACTAGTTGTTGTTACATGTATGTATGGCTTTACTCGGTTATAGTTTATTGTTCATATATTGTTTTTTTGAGCTGACTTATGATCCTACCAGTACACTGTGGTTGTGTACTGATTCTGCACTTGCTTTCCTTTTGTGAGTACAAAACATCTTTCAACGGCTGCTACGCAACCTCAGTTGTAATCCTGATGATTCAAAATTTCAAGGGTGAGCTGCTTCTTCCAAGCAACCTTGTTTACATCCCGTTTAGTTATAGTCCATTTGTTTCAAACTTAAACTCTTATTTTGGGGTTGCATCCCCGTTCTTTAGACATTGATAGACGTTTTGGTATCGTGACTATTAGTAGGGGTATTTTCGCAGGAGTATTATGTTTAGTTTTCTTTTAACTATGGATGCTAGTTTATGTTAATGCAACTTTTTTTGAGCTGTTAGATTCACTAAGTGTTGGGTTGATAATTAGTTCGCTCATCCGGGGGCTTCGGGTGGGTGCCACTCGTGGAGATTTGGGTCGTGACATGTATGGATGGATGATTTAGTACATTAGAATTTAAACTCATAGACCTTCGATTTAATAGGTATTAGGCTTTCTAACTCTTTATATATTGGGAGAAAAACTCTGAGATATTTCACCTAAATTCAGAGAGTTTTTAATAGTAATTTGCAATAACTTTTGTCGACTTTTATTTCACAACTTGCTTGACTTCAAAACTTAATATGTGACCATTGTGCAATTAGAATACCTTATTAACCCCCTTCCTAACATAGTAAGTACTCTTAGTCTTACCCCAAATGTATGAGTTAATTTAAAAGTTCGAACAGATGGGGTATTACAGATGTCGCCGATGAATTCTATTAGGAATGAAATTTTTATCTTCCACAAATGGAATGTTCTTGATGGACTTGGCTACACCATCACTAGAATCAAAATTGGATGTGGATTCGATTGCTGCTCTACGTGCAAACTCATTTAGAATGTGATTTGTTTTTTCAATGAATATTTTCTTACAGTCTAATTCTTGAATTAGATTTATACTCCAAGTAAATCATTACCTTAACAAAATATAAAAAAGTTTTATAAGTGATGCTATATAAAGAGTGATAAAAAAGTTTCACAGTAAGGAGAATAGAAAAAAATTATTATGAGAAAAATACTTTGTTGAAGCGTGTAAGTAGCATGCCAAATCAAGAGAGAAAATCATCGAAAAGAAAATTATTTTCTTGTTCCATTTATTGTGAGTGTAGATTTTGAGAAATATTTCATCACGATATTTTTTATTAATTTATTTGCGAATTTGTAATGACCCTTCGGGTTATTCTCACATATTCACCTTTCTTGTACTGTTAGAGCTTGCCTGTAGTGGTCCCAAGTCATTTATGTCTTGCTGGGACTGGTAGTTCGGTGCTCGGGCCTTCTGTTTGGTCTTTATGGCTGGTTCTTTATTTTAGAGCTTCAATTTTGGAAATTGTTGACTTCAGTCAATGTTATTAGTAATCGTGCTCGAAATCAAATTCTGATAGTTCTGTTAGCTCCAGAACATGGACTTTGGTCTAGTTGGACCATTGGTTGGGATTCGGGAGCTATTCAGGATGGTATTCTCTCTCGTTCTGTGTTTTCAGGCTAGTTAGGCTTGTATGGTTGACTTTGGTCAATATTTGGAGAAGACGGCCTCAGATGGATATTCCATCAGCACGGTTAGCTCTGGAATGTTGAGTTTAGGCTAGAAGGACCATTCGTTTGGGTCCCGAGGCTTTCAGAATTGATTTTGGCCCTTGGGTTCCAATTTGGAAATAGTTTGCCAAGGTTGATCTTTGGGTGCGGGGCCTACTTTTTGTTAAATTGACCTCTGATGGGATTTTCATCAATTTCATTGGATCTAAAATGCCGTTTCTAGTTGAATATCTTATCTCATTTTTGTTTGTGGGAACCCAGACGCGTTCCCGGGACCCAAAGTGTGAAAATCTGCCTTCGGCTTTGTTGGTTGCTAGTGTGGCGCCAGGGCGCTGCCTGGGCCGCGCCTGCCCCCAGGCCAGTGCCCTTGTGTGCTACCCGCCTCAAGATGCCAGCGCTGTGGCGCTAGTGCCAACGCCCCTGCGCGCGCGCGCCTGTGCGCCACTGGCTGCCCCTGCACCTCAGCACCCGCCTGGCCTACTACGCTCTAGAGCCCATGCCAGCTCCATCGCTCCTGCGTGCGTTGGGCCTCCCCTGCGCCTAGGCTGGCAGCATTTAAGTTGCCCAATTCTCTTTTTCTTACTCATTTCTTTCAAAACCCAATTTTGGTTCCTCCATTGCCAAACTCATAAAAATCACCATAGTAACCCATTGCTCATCCCAACTGTTTGGTGGAGGTTATTTTGACGATCCTTGCACGTTTATTGACTTCTAAAGCGGGTAAGTTCTTCGTTAATTTCCATCTACTTTGTTTATTTTTCCCTTTTCAATTGTTGCATTGAGGGGATGTTTTGGAGCCTTTCCTTGGTTCTTATCTGCTCAATTGATGGGCATGTTCCCCTAGGAAGGTGGAGAACACATTAGTGTTTTTCATTTCCTGCTTCAGGTTGTGGAGCCCACAGGCCCGCTGGTGACCTGAGTTTTGACCCGGGTATATGTATAGAATTATAGGTATCATTAGTCTCCTTTTGATGCTTAGATTATTGTTGTGATAGTGTTTTCATGAATTGGAGCTTCTCAGAGCAGTTCGAGCCTGGACGACATCGTTCTCGCAGCTAGTCGTAAGACGATAGGTAGGTTATGGCTTCCCCTACTTAGACTCTGCGTATATAGGCTATAACTACATTAATTAAGTTCCTTGGCTTGGTTTTCTAGGTTGTTACCCTCAGACCTTGTCCATTTTTTTTGTCCATTTATTTCTTGCGTTGGTTGTAGTATTCGTGTAGTATTGCAATTTCACCCTTATAGCCTTGTGAGGCCTTTGTTTATGACTCTGGACCATAGACGGTGGGATATTTGGCAATTTCCATGAGTCCCAAACATTATGACCTTACTTTAGGCTGGCTATCTGTGCTATAGAGCTGCTTGTTCCTGTGCAGGGCCGATAAGAATGTTTGTGAGCCATTTTGGGCTAATTTATTGTTTGCGATTATATCATTCATGAAAAAGGATTTTTCTGCATGTTTTACTACTATTTTGTCCTCAGGCCTACTATCACCAGTTTTCTAAACTTTGTATGGCATTGAGGGCCCATTTTCAGTATAAATGAAAATAAAACGAGATTCAGAACTGACTGGTGGATTTTCTTGAAATAAAAGTGGCACTATGTTGGTTTTCTCACTGGTTTTCTTACTGACACTAGACGCGGTGGTGCCAAAGTGCTAGACATTATTTCACTTCGTATTTAGACCCGGATACGCCTCAAGCACCCTTTGAGAGGGTTATTGAGACTTTGATTACTGATTTAGACTCGAATATACTTCAGCACCCTTGAGAGGGTCTTTGAGATTACTACTACTGATTTAAACCTGGTTTGATTCTGGGAACATTTTATGAAACTCTGATTATTGATCTATATCCGGTCATACTCAGGACAATTGTACTTTGAGATACACAATTTTTGTTTATGATCTACGAGTAGACCTCCATGGACCCTGTCGTTCCTGGGAAACTGGTTATGGGCCGATGCGTGTACCAAGAGGATGGGTGAACGACGGAGTAAAGGTACACAGGAAGAGTCCTTCCATGGGTCCTACCTCTATTGGGCCTTTGGGGTACCATAGAGGGAACATACGAGTTACTATCACACCAGCTTCATCGTATAATCATCATGCATATTGTATTCTGATTCCACCCTTGTTTTCTGTGTGCTTAGTGTACGCTTCGATTGTATGGGCGAGCAGAGGGTTTGATTTCACTTGATTATTTTCCTCGATCGTATGGGTGGCCGTTGGGAATGTAGGTAGATTATATTACTCTTTTTGTGTTATAGAACTTGTTATGAACTTTGGTTCGGGTTGGATTAGTGTTTTTTAGCCTGTTGAGGCTCCGACTTTTGGACTGAGATTATTGAGGGGCTTGTGGTTCCTATATTATTGAGGCTCTATTTGTGTAGCCTTCTGAGCGGTTGTGGGGTTTGAAATTCTATTCTTATCTTGGTTTTTGATTTGCAGATCTCGCTACTTGGTGGTTTAGTTATTCCATCCTAGGGTTGCACTTATGAGTTGATTCTATCTATGCTTATCTGGTTGTTAAGGGTTTTTAGCATGACTTTGTTCGTATTGCTTACTGTTTGAATATATTGGCTTGCTTCTTTTTTTTTCCTTTTTGCTTGAGGTTACCAATACACAACCCTTTTTCCTTAAACTCTCTCTATATATTTACTGTTGTTACAAGGATCCCAGGTGCATTCTTCTTCCTTTCACCTATGTTTCTGTGTATGTATATCTTTTATGGCTAGCATAGTCTGTATGTACTCTTGTTGTCTTCTCTACATGCTAGTTTCCTTGTGCTTCCTCTTTGTTTCTGTGGCTGCTTCTTTGTACTGTGCTATATTACTACTTTTATATTTTATATGTGCTTAGTTGGCCGATGATGCCTACAGGGTAGCCGTTTCTTAGCATTTGGTGCTCATACGACACTTTTGTATCTTTTTGGTGCAGATATTAGTGTGAGCATTCATTGTTGATCGCATGGGGACTCGTGTAGCTTCTGGATATTCAAGACTACGGTGAGCGCCTGATGACTGGGGCTTGACCGCATCTCATCTTTTGTACTGTTACTCTTTATGTATTCGGAGACAGTTGTGTAGTCTATTTCTTACATCTAGTATTTGTATTCTTTTTAGAATCTCTTGTACTATCGATATCAAGTCTTGGGGTTGGTGTAGTTCTCTTGTATGTATATATATTCGGGTTTTTTCTTCTGCTTGTCTCTATCTTATTCTACTTCCATTTATTTCTGCTTATTGTGCGTATTGGTTAGGTAGTAGCCCATTACTAACCGTTTCGGGCTGTGGAAATTGGTTTGCCTACTAGGGGATTGTAGGTGACATCGTGACCTGAGAAATTAGGTCATGACAGCTTGGTGTCAGAGTGCTAGGTTAATCAGTGTCATAGTATAGAAGCAAATGTCTAAGTAAAGTCTCGCGGATCGGTACGACGACTTTCGTATCCTATCTGCGGGAGGCTACAGGGCATTGTTAGGGAAAGTTCCATCTTCTTGTCTCCTTATCGTGTGTTTCTGGCTCTATTAACTTCTAAATTTCTATTGTTTCATTCCTTCTCAGATAACTAAGACAAGTGCGACCGCAGGTAATGTCGAGGCTTCTGTTCCTACTGCTTTAGTGCTTTCATCAGCGCCAGGATTTTAGGGTGAGAGTTTGTCATATCAGATAGGGGGTGTGGGGTCAGCCTAGACTCCGATAGGGTTTCATGATACCCGAGTTCTTCAGGGCACCATGGTTAGGATCCCGAGTCCTCCAGTGGGTGTTTCAATGCCTCAGGGTGGGGCAGTACCCAGTTTTTTGAGTAGTACTCCAGTTAGAGTTGAGATTCCAGTCCTTCAATAGGGTTGTATGTCGGTGTTGGAGTATGAGGAGAGGTTTCATGAGATGGTTAGGCATACTGCTAGGACTGTTGCTTTAGAGTTTGACAAAGTTCAGAGTTTGGTAGGGGGATTGATTTCACCACTCCGTTTGGCGACCGAGCACCTGGTTACAGTTGGGACGACCTTTCTTCAGGTAGTGGATCATACTTTGGCTGTTGAGGGTTTATGTAATGAGGCATATGGAGGTAGTAGTAAGAAGCATCATTGTCAGGACAGTTTTTGAGGTTCTCAGACTCGAGGTAGGGAATTCTTCACTAGAGCTCGCTTCTATTGCTTCTTATCTAGCAGACTAATTCAAGTTGCTCCACAGGTTCCAAATGGTGGTTGTGTAGGGCATGTTGAGTAGAATAGGCAGGGTACGAGTCAGGTTATTTGAGGTTTTCCTTTAGGGTGTGTAGGCCGTGGTGGCTGGTCAGGTTCAATGAGATTGTCCCATCTGACTTCTTTCAAAGGGAATTGTTTCTAGTGCGGTGAGCGTGGCCATTATGTTAGGAATTGTCCCATGATCCCACGTCCCAGTTGGCATGGTTGTTATGATTATGGGGTGATCTGTCATTATTCTAGAGATTGTCTCCGACGAGGGATGGTTGAGCCTTCAGCATCGACTACTCAGTCCAGTGGTAGACAACGTCATTCCGATGCCCCTCTTAATGGGCTAGAGGTAGAGGTTCGTGATGTTGTTTCTCCTGGTATGACTCTGTTTATATTTGGCTGGTGCTAGCATTACTCGCATTGCGATTCTCACCTTTTCATGTATTTGCTTATGTTGCCTTCCTGTTTTACTTGTTTAGTTGTTTTACTATTTGAGTTTGTAGTTCTATTCATGTGTTTTTTGGTAGATCATTTCTTTTTAGTAGTGGATAGGGTGAGTTATCCTTGAGACGTGTTTTCCCGGAGTTATAGCTCATGGGCAGGTCTTGTTCAACTCGCTTCCAGTTGGTTGTGGTTCTAGACTTGGCTTGAATCTTCCTTTTCTAGCGGTCCTAGATGGTTGTTTCCTAGGCCATTATCTAGCATCGGCTAGAGGTCCTTGTGTTGGTTCGATGTGATACTGGTGGTAGTGACAGAATTTGAGGCCCTGTTTTAAGTCACGTGGTGTTGGTTATGCTAGTAAGCATTGGTTGGTTTTGTGTTCTCGGGAAATTAGAGTCAATCCTCTTGTTCTGTTGGTTTAGGAGGTTAGCAGGTTGGGGTTGTTTCCTTGCTTCCTTCTACTTCAAGCCCAGTATGAGATGTTCTCGCTTGTTTTTCCCTAGTCCCTACTGGGATGAGTTTTGATCATAGTTTTCTGGTCAAGTTCTTGATTATGGCATTATGGTCGGGTTCTGGCTTTATCTGTTTGGCTAAGTGTTGATTTTAGAATCGTGACTAAGGTTTGACTGTTGAATTGTGGCATTCCTGTCACGATCCGATTTCTCAATCATGATGGCACCTACAACCCCCCAGTAGGTGAACCAATCCCCGTAGCCCAAAACGGTTGGTAATGGGCTACCTTATGACAGTTTAAGTGGAAGATTCGATACATAAGCGAAGTAGGGGCATAATGAGAAGAAAATAGATACAAGAGAGTTATAAACAAGCGGAATTTAAACCAACCCAAAAACCTGGTATCAAAGCGTATAAGAGCCGAACTACATCAGGAGTACAAAGGTCCAAAATTCATATATACACAATGTCTCCGAAACTATAAGAGTACAAAATACACCAAGGATAACTGAAGTCAAGCTCGTAATGCCAAGAGATCACCCTCAGACTGGATGATCCAAAAACTACACCCCGCAAGAGTCTCCGACGCGCTAACGGCGATGGCCCACACTAGGATCTGCACCAAAAGATGCACATGGTAGGGTGAGCACCAAATGCAAAGCATAAGGTACCCAGTAGGTATCATAGGCCGACTGGGCACATATAAAGTAAAAGCGCAATAGCAGGCAGAGTAGGAACAAACAGTCACAGAATTCAACGATAGGCACACATGAGCTAGCCTAGAGGGAAGACAGCAGAAACAACATATAAAGCTAGCATATAGAATATATACACATAACAGGCACAGATGAAAGTAAGGACAACACACCTGGGATCCTTGCAAAAATGGTATATATAAGAATAAGTTCTAGAAATGGGCGGTATACCGGTACCCTCAAGTATAAGGAAAAAGGGAGATAAGAATAAAGGTAGACATTCTCGACATACATGAATTAATACCCAATCAAGTCATACAAAACAAAATCCAGGAACTCACCACCTCATAGTAATCATGCTCATATTCAACCGTAAAAGGGAACAATATCGGAATAAAGTAACAAGAGTCTACCTACAGTCCCTTAGACGCCTATACAAACGAGGAACACAATCAAGTGAAAACAAACCCTCTAGCATCCCATACTAACAGAGTGTACAATCAATAAACAACAAACAAGGGTGGTATCTCAAAAAATGGATTATATGATCCATGAAAACCTCGGGCTGAAATAGAACCTCTGTATATAGATTCTCCGGTGCTGATCGAGCCCAACAAGCAGATTCTATGGAAGGACATAGCCCATATACCTCTACTCTACTGTATACCTTCCCCCTGGCACACGCAACCCAAAGCCTCTGGCCCGAAGTGGCAAGATCCATGGAGGTCCCGGACCCCATACTAAAACTCAAAATCAAAATGTGTCCTCCGAAATTGAGTCCGGGTTTAAGCTAGTGGCTAAGTCATAAATATTCATGCCTAGACCATGTCTAGGACTAAAACAGTGGAAAAGATGTCTCAAAAACCCTTCCACGGGTGCCCGGGCAAAACCGGGTCTAAAATAGTAGTATAAACATCTCAGATGTTCGACCTGGCTGAGCCTGATATCATTTCAAATCAGTAAGAAAACTCAACTAGCACTCCGACCCCGTTGAGTCTAGCAATATTGGTAAATCATGATAAAACCATATTTTTAACCTTCTTTTACCCAAGAAGATCCACGTATCAAGTCAAATCATTTCTAAATCTAATTTCATCGAAAATGGGCCCCCGGGGCCATGCAAGGTTTAGAAAATTAGTTTCCATAGGCCCGAAGCCAAAAACCATAATAAAATGTGGAAAAACCTCTTTATAAGCATGGAAATGATATGATCAACCCAAATGCTTCCCGGCAGCTCAGAATCAACCTAACGGCCCTGCACAGGCTCCGGAGCTATTCATCAAAGCATAACCATCCTAGAAGGATATCTCTATGTCCGGGACTCGCAAACATTCCCAATAATCCCACCTTCTATGTTCCAGAGTCAACAAGACCTCACGGGGTGACAAGGGTAATAAATATATCAACTAATACGAATACTACACACAACGGAGGAAAGAAATAGGATAAATCATGGAAAAGCAGTCAAGTTCTGTAGTACGAACCTAATATCCCATTCCAAGGATGCCAACTAGTACAATTTTACCCGATATATGCGAAGTCTAAGGATTTAAGCCATAACCTACCTGTCATCCGACAACAAGCTGTGGGAATGATGATATCCGAGACTGAGCTGCTCTGAGAAGCTCCGAACGAGAATCAAACTATCAAATTTATGAATAAAATGTTAAGACGAGTCTAACGATACCCATATCGGGTCGATACTTGGGTCAAAAGCAGGCTTGTGGGGCTTGCAACCCAAAACCAAAAATGAAAAGAACCACGATGACCCCAACGATGCCAAGAAGGCATGCTCTAAATTTGAGCACAATTGGACAAGGGAAGGGCACCAAAATAGCTGGCCCAAGTTGGGGATTAAAGAATGGACATTTCGAAAATAAGAATTGAAATTGGGAAAGAATTATTTACCAAAATGATGGAAAATCAGCCCAATACGGATAAAACTTCAAACCCACGCACATGCACAAGCTTAGGGGGCAAAATCTATCACAAAATCTAAGCTTTGGATGAGCATCAATGGAAGAAATTAAGAAAATCCAAGGGAAGCTAAAAGGACAAGTGGGGGATGACTTACCAAGAATCAGAAAGACACGGAAAATCCACAAACCATTGATTCCCCAAGGATTAGAAATGATCAAGAGCAATTTTGGTAGAGAGAAAAATGAGGTTAGAGTGAGAAAAGTGAGGAGAAGTGGTTGAAAAAATAAATTTCCAGCTATTTATAGCTACTGGCTGATATGCCGGCATTTTACGGCACATTGGACGCCTTTAAACTAAGAATAATCGCGACTTTTCAAGCAACCGTTGTTATTTTTGATAAGTTTTCGTGTTATATTTACAGGAAATGGATACAAGGATAGAAAGGGAGTAAACTGGTTAAGCTTGACGAAGGGCCTGGCGGCTCGTCACACAGGTGACTGATCGTCAGGGAAGCCACCAAACCTGGCAGCATCTTGAGGAGGCACTGGTTAGTGGCAACTGTTGGCTTGACAGGCCGTCACACCTGTGACTGACCGTCAGCCAATCCGTCAAGTTATAGCTAATGAAGGCCACGCACTGGTTAGTGGCGACGACTGGGAGTGATGGGCCGTCACACCTTTGACTGGCCGTCAGCCAAGCCGTCAAGTTATAGTTAATCAAGGCCATGCACTGGATAGTGGCAACGGCTGGGAGTGACGGTCCGTCGCATGGTTGACGGTCCGTCAGGCTACCCGTCAACGCGAAGCGGGACTCCAAAATTTTTATTTTTAGACTTTATTTCCTGGGCTGCTATAAATACCCGGTGTTAGGGTTATTTTATTTTCATTAAGTAACATTTTGGAGACGTTTTGAACGAGTTTTTGAAGGAGAAAATACGACACAAACACGTTTTTCTTCTTCTCTTCGATTGTTCTTGGGATTTTGGCTTATTAATCTTGGAAAGCTTGAAGCTTGTGTTCATCTATTTTGTAAGAACCTTTTCTTATGATTATGAATACTATTACTTCATTCTTTCATTTTGCAAGCATGAGTGGCTAAAACTCACACAACTAGGGTTGTGGAAGCCATGGCAAAAGTAACAATATAGATTCCGGGTAGCGTAGGGTTCAATTTATATGTTGTCACGTTGTTAATCATTCGTTATTTACGTTTTATAATGGTTGAAAACATTAGAACATACCTAGGTTTGATTTGCTTGAACAAAGAGATTAAAACTGGGAAATTTGATTAACTATGAGGATTCGAGACTACCAACTCTCGTCTTATGATTAATGCTGTAACTAGATTAATCTACTCGATGTTTAGGATTGAAATAAGAAAGTTCACCTTGTCAAGTTCGAGAGAATTGAAAAGGAAATTCGTCTATTTGGTTGAGAAACGTTTAGATGATACCATTAATTCAATCACATCGTGATATGCATATAGAAAGAACCCGGTTAAGCTTGGAGTCGAAATTGTTACGACGCCATGGTGAACACTTCCCTAGTTCATTCTCATATTGATTAATACTCGTTGAAACTCGCAATTAGTTACTTGCATTGTTCAAATATTGATCACAGAAACCCCCCCCCAATTTACCGAAAACTATTGATTACTAGTCAACTAATTCACTAATGATTTAATTTGCACCTTATTCCCTGTGGGATCGACCCCAACCTTTGTTGGGTTCTATATTTGAAGATGACCGCTTACGCTTCGTAATTGGAGTTGTAATTTGGGCGTATCAAATTTTGGCGCCATTGCCAGGGAATACGGTTGTTTATTAAGTCTGGTGTGTTTATTTGACTCTTAGTCATAGTTCCTGATTTTATGTTTATTTGTTGTTTTTGTTTGTTACAGGGTACTGCGTTGTGCATGCCAAGTACCCGACGTTCGGGTGAACCAATATTACCCTACGACCCCGAGCTCGCAAGAACGCTAAGGCAAACCATGAATGTACAACAGCAGGAGGCAGCAAGGCTCGCTGCAGAACAGCAGGCTCAACATGATCAGCATCACTTGAATGTTGAGGATATAGAGGATGATATTGCATTAGATGGATTTGGTGCTACGGGCACCATTGTTCATCCTCCGCTAGCGCCCGGGGCCAAGTTCAACATTACTAGCACAATGCTCCAGCTGTTGAACTTAAAGGGATTGTTCCGTGGTATGGCTGGAGATGATCCAAACCGACACCTGATGAATTTTGTGGGTATCTGCAAGTCATTCGAATTGCCTGGAGTAAGTCAGACCGCGATTAGACTCAGGTTGTTTCCATTGTCTTTGTCTGATGAGGCAGCGCTATGGTTGACAGAACTAACCCCCGACTCTATCACAACCTGGAGATAGTTGAAAGGAGCTTTCCTCGAAAGGTTCTTTCCTCCCTCTAGGATGATAGAGTTGAGGGATGAAATTAGCAATTTCAGACAACAACCTCATGAGGCTTTACATGAGACGTGGTTGAGGTTCAAGAAAAAGCTGACACAATGCCTGAACCATCAGTTGACCGACAATTTCCTGATGCAGACATTCTACAGGGCACTAAATTCGGCTACCAAGACGACACTGGATAATGCAGCAGGTAGAGCGTTTATGGGTCTCACCTTTATCGATGCCACATCTATTTTGGACTGGCTCACTAAAACAAACAGGGCCTGGTATACACGAGACACAGAGATGGCTACTAGCACTCATGCAGTCAGAATGTCAGTGGAACAGCGTAGGAAAGAGGAAGAGCGGGACCAAGATATGGCCCATCTGAAAATGCAAATGGACCTACTGACAAAACATTTGTTGTCAGGAGGTATGGAGAAAGTGAAAGTTGTGCGTTCCCAAGGTAGAGCAGCATAGTTTGAATCTGATGAGGAGGTAAACTATTTGGGGGGTTTCCAGGCCAATGGCCAGGGAAACCAAGGTCAGAACTATCAGAAGGACAACTACTATGAGAAAGCTGGCTACCGAGATCGTGATCAGGGGAATTGGATGAATAAAACTGATAGAGGTGGGTTGTACGTACCACCTGGTAACCGAGAAAGAACTAGCAATGAGACAGGGACGTCCAAGTTAGAGAATATGATGGCAAAGATGTTGTTGAAGGTGGAATCTACTGACTCCGAAGTCAAGGAAATGAAATCAGAATTATCATCAATGAGTCAGTTAGTGAATTCTCATTCCACCTCAATCGAGCAGCTAGAGCAACAAATGAGTCAAGTCTCGGCGTCTCTAAATCAAAGGAAAGTTGGGACATTGCTGAGTGACACCATTCAAAACCCGAGAAACGACAGGAATTGTATGGCAATCACCACCAGAAGCGGTAAGACATTATCAGAATCACATCCGGTAATTTAGACTCAGAAAGGTAATGTTGCTGAGGAAGATGAGTTAGTAGATGCGGAAAAGATGGTCGATGAGGGTGTGAGAATATCTGTTGAAGAACTCAGTATGGAAGAAGATGCTACGCAAGTGCTCACTGATAAAAGCAAGGAAGTTGAAAAACTTCCAACTATGATGCCTCGGCCACCACCTCCTTTTCCACAAGGGTTGAAGAAGAAAGTCGAAGATAGCAAGTTCTTGAATTTCATGACCATGCTAAAGCAGATATCAGTGAACATCCCTCTGGTGGATGCGCTTGAACAGATGCCCGGTTATGCCAAGTTCATGAAGGACTTGATCACAAAGAAGAGGTCGGTAAGGTTTGAACCAGAAGACAACCTCCACCATTGTAGCGCCATTTCATCAAGGTCGCTAGTCCAAAAGAAAGAAGACACGGGTGCGTTCACTATTCCTTGCACCATAGGGGAGTTTAACTTTGCAAAAGCTCTTTGTGACTTGGGGGCTAGCATAAACTTGATGCCGTTAGCCATCTACCGGCAGTTGGGTTTTGGAGCTCCCAAACCGATCACTATGAGATTGTTGATGGCTGATCGATCGGTTAAACGCCCGATGGGTATTTTGTATGATTTACTTGTGAAGGTGGGGAAGTTCATATTTCCGGCAGACTTCGTGATTTTGGACTACGAAGTGGACTTTGAAGTCCCTATTATTTTGGGATGACCCTTCTTGGCAACCGGAAGAGTATTAGTAGATATGGAGAGCAACGAATTGACTTTCAGGTTGAACGACGAAGTAGTGAAGTTTAATGTGTGCAAGTCAATGAGGAAACCGAGGGACACAAATGTCATCTCGGTTATTGATGTTGTTGCCAAATATGATGTGATTGTTTCTGTTGAAGAGAGACTTGCTGTAGAAACATTGGCAGCAGTAATGAGAAACTTCGATGATGATGACATTGAAGATTATGAAGAAATCGTAAATGTTGTGGTTGGAATGGGGTCATATTGTTACGCCCCAAAGAAATTAGATCTCGATTTAAAGAACAGACCGACACCTCCTGCAAAGCCTTCTATTGAGGAAGCGCCGGTATTAGAGTTGAAAGAGTTGCCAGGCCATCTGAAGTATGCATTTTTAGGTAACAAAGATACCTTACCTGTAATCATTGCGACAGACCTTGTGCAATCTCAAGTTGAAGCTTTACTATCCACACTGAGGAGACACAAGAGGGCAATCGGCTGGACCATTGCAGATATTATTGGCATCCCACTAGGTATTTGTACTCATAAGATACAGTTAGAAGAAAATTGCACTCCCACCACCGAGCACCAGTGGAGACTGAATTCACCAATGCAAGAGGTGGTGAAGAAAGAGATCATCAAATTGCTCGACGCTGGAGTGGTTTATCCAATTTATGATAGCAAATGGGTAAACCCAGTGCAATGTGTTCCTAAGAAGGGAGGAATGACTATGGTAGCAAATGACAAAAATGAGCTGATTCCATTAAGACCTGTCACGGGGTGGCGAGTCTGTATGGATTACCGAAAGCTAAACTCCTGGACTCTCCGTGATCATTTCCCCATGCCATTTATGGATCAGATGCTAGATAGATTAGCTGGCAGAGGTTGGTATTGCTTTTCAGATGGATACTCGGGGTACAACCAAATATCTATCGCCCCGGAATATCAGGAGAAGACCACTTTCACCTACCCCTACTGTACGTTTGCTTTTAGACGCATGCCCTTTGGTCTTTGCAATGCTCCTGCAATATTCCAAAGATGCATGATGTATATATTTTCTGATATGGTGGAGAACACATTAGAAGTCTTCATGGATGACTTTTTGGTAGTGGGTGATGCATTTGATGATTGCTTGACTAATCTGGGTCAAGCATTGCAAAGGTGTAAAGAGGCAAACCTCGTGCTGAATTAGGAGAAATGCCATTTCATGGTGAAAGAAGGCATTGTATTAGGGCACAAAATATCTATGAGAGGTCTAGAGGTGGATAGAGCCAAGATAGAAGTCATCGAGAAACTACCTCCACCCATTTCAGTAAAGGGTGTGAGGAGTTTTCTTTGTCATGCCAGGTTCTACCGAAGATTCATTAAAGATTTCTCTAAGGTTTCTACCCCACTGTGCAAGTTGCTTGAAAAGGAGACTAAGTTTGTATTTGATGCTGAGTGTTTGAGGGCGTTTGAGTGCCTGAAAGAAAAGTTAGTGGATGCTCCTATTATAATTTCCCCGGATTGGTCCAAATCGTTCGAAGTAATGTGCGATGCGAGTGGTGTTGCACTTGGAGCTGTTCTGGGACAGAAGCGAGACAAACTTTTTCACCCCATTTATTATGCTAGTAAAGCATTGAATGGGGCGCAAAAGAACTACACAGTGACAGAACAGGAGCTGCTGGCTGTTGTATACGCTTTTGAGAAATTCAGAGCGTACTTACTTGGTATAAAAGTGGTGGTGCACACAGATCATGCAGCCCTGAGGTATTTAATGACCAAAAAGGATGCAAAACCTCGACTAATCTGATGGGTGCTATTATTGCAGGAATTTGACTTTGAAGTCAAAGATCGAAAAGGGTGTGAGAACCAGGTAGCGGATCATCTGTCAAGGTTTGAGAGGGAAGAGAACGTAACAGATGAACCGGATGATGCATTCCCGGATGAGCAGGTGATGGCTGCATCACTTTATATGGTGCCTTGGTACGCTGACTTCGCAAATTATATGGTGAGTGACATGATCCCGAAAGATTTGAACTTCCACCAGAAAAAGAAGTTTCTCCATGATGCAAGTAAGTTTTTCTGGGATGAGCCATATTTTTTCCGGTTGTGTGCCGACAACATAGTGAGGAGATGTGTACCGGAAGTGGAAATGACAAGCATCTTGCAAGCTTTCCATTCGTCCCCAGTTGGAGGACATCATGCGGGTAATCAAACCACCCGAAAAATCTTATAGTGTGGTTATTATTGGCCGACAATCCAAAAAGATTCATATGAATTTGCCAAGTTCTGTGATCAATGGCAACGAAGAGGAGCAATCTCTCGCCGACAAGAGCTACCCATGTCCACTATTTTGGAGGTTGAGTTGTTCGATGTATGGGGAATAGATTTCATGGGCCCTTTTGAAAGCTCTTATGGGAACCGTTACATCTTGGTAGCGGTGGATTATGTTTCAAAGTGGGTACAGGCGGTTGCTTTGGCCGATAACGAAGGGAGAAGTGTGGTGGTGTTTCTAACAAGAAACATCTTTGCTCGGTTTGGCACCCCTCGCACAATCATAAGTGATGGAGGTTCACATTTTTGCAATAAGGTGTTCCGGGCTGCTCTAGCAAAGTATGGGGTGAAGCAACACAAGGTAGCCACACCGTATCACCCTTGAACCAGTGGGCAAGTCGAAGTGTCGAACCGTGAAATTAAAGAGATATTGGCAAAGTCTGTTAATGTGAACCAGCGAGATTGGGCAAGAAAGCTGGATGACGCACTCTGGGCGTACCGAACAGAGTTTAAGACACCAATAGGTATGTCTCCTTACCAATTTGTTTTTGGTAAAGCTTGTCACTTGCCCGTGGAAATTGAGCACAAAGCCCTTTGGGTGCTCAAAAAGTTAAATCTCAGTTGGAGAGAGGCATAGGAACTAAGGTTGGAACAATTGAATGAGATGGACGAGTTCTGATTGCGGGCATATGAGAGATCCGCTCTCTACAAGGAACGAATGAAGCTGTACCATGACAGGAAAATTGAGAAAAGGGAGTTCAAGGTTGGGGACTTGGTATTGTTGTTCAACTCCAGGTTCAAATTATTTCCCGGGAAACTCAAATCCAAATGGTCCGGACCATTCAAAGTACACCAAGTGTTTCCATCCGATGCGGTCGAACTCGAAAATAAAGATGGTGAGTTGTTCAAAGCCAATGGGAAGAGGGTAAAGCAATATCTAGGCCTCTCGGAGGAGGTACATGTTCTGTCTCTGGTGTATCTTGATGAAGTCTAAGTAATCAATACACCCGCGTCATGCCGCGATGTTAAATCAGGCGTTGTATGCGAGGCAACCCATAAATTGTTGTTGTATTATGGTCTTAGAAAAAATTGATTTGTTAGAATTGGTTAATTTGTGCGTTGAGTGTGCAGGTACAAAAAGGTGGAAGTAACAGCATGTTCTGTCTACGAGTGACGGTTCCTGTTGGTGGGCCGTCAACTGCACGATGGACCGTCACACGGACCATCACATATTGACAAATATTCATACCCACTATTTGGTAGTGACGGTATGAGTGACGGACCATCACGGACTTGGTGGACCGTCACTTTAGGCCGTCACCCATGAGACTCACAAGGGCTCACTGTCTAATTGAGACGCACCAAGTGACAGACCGCCAACTCATTGACGGACCATCATGCCAGGCCACCGCATCAGGTAAGTTTTTAACTTTGGGCGACCCGACTCAAAACCAAACCGACCCGCCCGGTTATATATTAAATCATCTTCATCATCAACCGACTCAAATCCTACTCTCAAGATCCAACCCTCCATTAAAACAAAAATCCTCTCATCCCCAAGCAAATCCCACATCCCCATCGTCGTGCACCATTCGTCCAAAATGCAAGAACCAACAAATCCCCGTCGAAGAATAGGGTTGTCCATAAGTTCTTGTAAATCATAAAGGAATAGAAGTTTTGTTCACACTAACAAAATCAAGGTACGATTCTAAACTCTTCCTCGTTGTGATTATTTGAGTAGCATGAAGAAATACCGAAGGAAATTATTGGGTTTGTACATGTGTGAAAGGGTGATAATGTAAATGTTATTGGGTATGATTGGTGTTGTTGTTTGAAATCGTAAAACTTAACATGGGTGAAGTCTTGAGTAACCCATGAGCTTAAATATATGATGGGTGGTGACTTTGTAAAACCAAATCCCACAAAATATGGGAAAACCCCGAATAGAGCACAAGGTGTTTGAGGAAATGACGGCTCGTCACACACGTGACTGCCCGTCATCTTAACCGTCAACATTAGACAGTTCACTGTCTTAAAGTGACGGCCAGTGTGGCGGTCCGTCACCAATGTGGCTGACCGTCACCCAAACCGTCACTCCGAGACAGTGGGTACTAATTGAGTGTTTTCATGTTCTCATGTGTTTGAACTTGTTCACGTTCAGGTACATGGCCCCCAAAAAATAACCGCCTCGCGGTCAAGCACAAAAGAAGAAAGAAAGGATCGCTACAACTCGGACCCTTATAGATGAATCGAGTAGAGAAGAAGAAGCAGTTGCAGCCCCGACTTACCAGACTAGGCTATCCAAACGAAGAAACACCCAAGTCTCCCAGTCTGAAGAGGATAGTGGGTCATTTAGTAGTAGGTCGGGGAGTGATAGTGGATCGGAAGAAAGTGGTAGCTCCAGCCCCAATCCGGAGGATGTAAGTGGTACTGAAACCACCAAAAATGCAGGGAAGGCACCCATGGATAGAGAATCGATCCGGTGGGCATTTAAGAATGCTCAGAAGCACTATCTTGACGGTCTTACCAAAACAATGTCGAGGAGCCACAAAAGACCGATAGCTGAAGAAGTGCAAATTATGACCACAGATCTGCCTGAATACCCAGTTCTTTAGACACAGTTTCAGAGGTACCAGCTCGAGTGGATGAGCTGACCCCCGGGATTCTATTATCCAGAACTAGTCCGAGAATTCTATGCCAACTATTTGGCACTGTTGGAGAACAAATGTGAGCCAGGAAAAGGGGTTAAATCAGCACCAAGGCAGGACAGGGAGACGGTTCGGGGTAAACAAGTGAACATCTCCCAAGAAATGATTAACAGAGTACTTTTTGGCCCTGAATACATTCCTCCACCTGATATGCCAGAGTTTCATGACAAGATTTCCAACACCTAGTCGCAGAGACCATGGTTAGCCCGAACATTGACTGATGGCTCACCATCTTGGCTAACTCAGAGGGGACGGATATCGAAGCAATCACTAAGCTTCGTAACAAAGTTTTGGTGGGCGGTTGTGCGGTACAAGTTATTTCCAACAGGAGGAGACGCTAACTTGGATAAGGGAAGAGCCATCCTTGTGGCAAGCTTGATAGTCGGGTACGTCATCAACTTCGAAATGATAATTGTAGACGAGATGCGGACCAGGGCCATAAAAACTACTTCTTCTTTGCCGTTCCCGTGTCTAGTTACTGAGTTATGCAGGCGTGCAGAGGTACCGATATGGGATGGTATTGATAAGCAAGTGACAGCATCATCAAAGCAAAATATTGACAAATCAAAGGATGACACTAAGTTTGACATGAGGATTCATAAGCCTCAGATCTTCTAAGAGCCAACCACAACCACCTCCGAGGCAACCGACACTCTATCAGGCACAGAGATGCCACTTGCGGTGTTTGATCTGAAGACTTCACAAACAATGAGAGCTACTGCCGAAAGCTCTGGCAGTGCGGCAAGGCCTCCTCTACCACCAGAATATCACATGAATCCTCGAAATTTTGCTAAAATGGTGCAGAAGCAGAAACAGTTGGATAAACAAATTGCATCTTAGACGGACTTGTTCAAACCCACCATTGATGAAGCAATACAGAAGGATCTGAAGCCATTTGAGGGGCTGCGCGCAAGGGTCGATGCGATGGAAACCCGGATGGAGGCAAGGCTAAACGAAATGAGCATCCCAGACCTGGCAAGATTTGATGCGGAACTGAAAAAAGTGAAGAATGATATCACCGTTCTCAAGCAAGAAAAAGCGCTTTATGATGAGACTTCGGAGTTCGTGGACTTGGATGAAGAAACCACGATAGTGGATTTGATGGGTCGACCACTGAAAATTACTGAACCCCAAGCAGGTGAAAGTGGGGGAAAGAAGTCAAAGAAGAGGAAGCACAAAAAGATATCAGCTGAGGAGGACGAGTTAGAGGTTGCGAAGCAGCGATCGGTAGTAGATGAGCAGCTGCGACAGGAAAGAGTATGTGCCCAAGCAGGTGGGACATCATCCAGTGTAGTACCGGAGTCTAGAGAGACTCTAGATGTTGATGAGCCGCGTACGGAAACCTAGGTTTCCCAGGTACCCCTATGCCTTTATTCTGAATATATGTTTCCCTGAGCATTGAGGACAATGCTAAATTCTTTTGTTAGGGGTAGGAGTACTACCACCCGGAGGTTTTTGTTGCCGTGTTTCTTTTCCTCCGGTGTGCTATCTAGTAGAACCGGCATGTTTAGGTTGTCGTTTAAATTTTGGTTGTGTTGTGATGTCTATAGCAAGCATGGATTTTTGAAAGTTGAACTAAAAGGAGCCCCCTCCGAAAAACCTAATTTTGTACTTATGTTTGAAACGGGTGACTATTCTGGATCCTTGAATGTCATTGTTTGATTGTGATTGTAATAATTATGCTTAAGCCGAGCTGATGTTTTGATAGTTGCTAGTGGTATGGTTTCTTGGTGCCAAGTGTGTGTGAGCTTATTGTTATAAACTCTTACTCTGTGCATGCATCTAGAACTTGCCCGGTCTATTTTGTTAAGCTTGAAGTTAGTTGCTTAGGAAAGGATCACAGGCCCTTTTTGTGTGCAGCCCACTTAGCCTATAAGACCGTCCAAATTCAAATAATCCCTTTGATACATGTTTGAGCCAAAGTTGATTTTATTCTTACAATAACCTATTACCATTCCCGTTTTAACTTTGAGTCTGTATTTTGGCCCTGGTCCCTCCTTGGACATCGTGCACCTCAATTCAGGCAATTAGCCTGAGTTGAGCGTGGCTACTGTAGAGGTAAATGATAATAAAATGGGATTGTGCTTAATTGGTTGTTGTTGGGATAGAAAGTGCAGGTGTGTGCCAAATGAAAATTCAGAAAAAGAACTAAAAAAAAAAAGAGAAAGAAAAAGAGTTATCATGTTAAAAAGGCCACACCTGTAGCAAGAAATAAGGAAATCAAAGATAATTATGAGTGAATGTAAAAAGGTTGAATGGAAATAATAGGTCGGTGATTCCAAGGAGGGTTTAGTCACTATTTCCCAAACGTATCCTACCTGCACCCGAAGCCTCATTACAAGACAAAACAAGTCTTGTAGTGATCCTTAGCGGCTTTCTGAAAAACTGAAATAGAATAGCAAGGGAACGCTTATGGCATCGCATGTGCATTGTTTGAAATCATTTGTGAGTGTGAGCGCCTTACCTAGTCCCAAATCTTGTGTGTGGGACTTCTTTGTGGTGAGGGCACCGAGAATTCTGTATCATCTATTGACGGTTGGGATAGCTGTTGTGTGTGTATGTAGAATATTCTATCATATCGGAATGACATGTTTGGATCCTTGCAAGTTAGCGTTTCACACATTGGTGTACTACCGGGGGGGGCTTGATTAAAATTTAATAAACTGTTGAGTGGTCATGATTTGCTAGAGATTTGTGCTTGTATTCTTAGTTGAGTCGTCATTTTGTTTTTGTTATCATGTTGCTTGAGGACAAGCGAACGTTTTAAGTTGAGGGTGTTGATGTGCTTGCATTTTACGGCACATTGGACGCCTTTAAACTAAGAATAATCGCGAGTTTTCAAGCAACCGTTGTTGTTTTTGATAAGTTTTCATGTTATATTTACAGGAAATGGATACAAGGATAGAAAGGGAGTGAACTGGTTAAGCTTGACGGAGGGCCTGACAGCTCGTCACACAGGTGACTGACCGTCAGAGGAGCCACCAAACCTGGCAGCAGCTTGAGGAGGCATTGGTTAGTGGCGACGGTTGGCTTGACGGGCCGTCACACCTGTGACTGACCGTCAGCCAATCCGTCAAGTTATAGCTAATGAAGGCCACGCACTGGTTAGTGGCGACGACTGGGAGTGATGGGCCGTCACACCTTTGACTGGCCGTCAGCCAAGCCGTCAAGTTCTTGCTGATCAAGGCCATGCACTGGATAGTGGCGACGGCTGGGAGTGATGGTCCGTCGCATGGTTGACGGTCCGTCAGGCTACCCGTCAACGCGAAGTGGGACTCTGAAAATTCTATTTTTAGACTTTATTTCCTGGGCTGCTATAAATACCCAGTGTTAGGGTTATTTTATTTTCATTAACTAATATTTTGGAGACGTTTTGAATGAGTTTTTGAAGGAGAAAATATGACACAAACACGTTTTTCTTCTTCTCTTCGATTGTTCTTGGGATTTTGGCTTATTGTTCTTGGAAAGCTTGAAGCTTGTGTTCATCTATTTTGTAAGAACCTTTTCTTATTATTATGAATACTATTACTTCATTCTTTCGTTTTGCAAGCATGAGTGGCTAAAACTCCCACAACTAGGGTTGTGGAAGCCATGGCAAAAGTAACAATATAGATTCCGAGTAGCGTAGGTTTCAATTTATATGTTGTCATGTTGTTAATCATTCGTTATTTACGTTTTCTAATGGTTGCAAACATTAGAACATACCTAGGTTTGATTTGCTTGAACAAAGAGATTAAAACCGGGAAATTTGATTAACTACGAGGATTCGAGACTACCAACTCTCGTCTTATGATTAATGCTGTAACTAGATTAATCTACTCGATGTTTAGGATTGAAATAAGAAAGTTCACCTTGTCAAGTTCGAGAGAATTGAAAAGGAAATTCGTCTATTTGGTTGAGAAACGTTTAGATGATACCATTAATTCAATCACATCGTGATATGCATATAGAAAGAACCCGGTTAAGCTTGGAGTCAAAATTATTACGACGCCATGGTGAACACTTCCCTAGTTCATTCTCATATTGATTAATACTCGTTGAAACTCGCAATTAGTTACTTGCATTGTTCAAATATTGATCACAGAACCCCCCCCCCCAATTTACCGAAAACTATTGATTACTAGTCAACTAATTCACTAATGATTTAATTTGCACCTTATTCCCTGTGGGATCGACCCCAACCTTTGTTGGGTTCTATATTTGACGACGACTGCTTACGCTTCATAATTGGAGTTGTAATTTGGGCGTATCACTGGCCTCAACTGATATTCTGCAATTTTCTGCAGTTTTAAAAAAACTCGACGGGGCATTCCGGGCACAATCAAAAACCGATATTCGAAAACCAATAATGCTAAGTGGAAATGAAGTTACGAACTCAATGGAATTGATGAAACTTCCATACGAGATAATTTCAAAGAAATGTTGACCCAAGTCAACACTAACGAAAAGGAACTCAAAGGCTCGAAATGAGTATGACTCACCCGGAACCCAAACCAACCATCTTCCTAGCCCAAACTCAATATTCCGGAGCTGATGGAATCTTCGGATTTTGAATCGACACTCCAATCATCGAAAGTCACCCAGAGTTACACTTTCAGCTCCAAATGGCCTGTAAACTGAGAAAACAACACAAACACCACACTGGACGTTCTCAGGCCTCAACTAAAGGTCCAACTATACCAAACTCATCACTCTGGAGTTAAAAGAACTGTCAGAATTTAATTTCGAGTACGTTAGCTAAAAATGTTGACTAAAGTAAATAATATTCTAAGTTTAAAGCTCTAAAATAGGCGAACAACTAAAATGACCAAACGAACGACCAGTGCACCGAACTACTAGTCCCAGCAAGCCATAAATGACTTGGGGCCGCTATAGGAAGGCTCTAACAGTGCAAGAAATGCAAAAATGCAAAGATAACCAAAAGGGTCATCACAACATCCACTACTAAAAAGACTTTCGTCCTCTAAATTCAAGAAGAAGGGAGTACCTGAAGGCTCGAACAACTGTAGATACTGAGCACGCAACTCACTCTCAGTCTCTAAGGTAGCCTCCTCGACCGGATGATGCCTCCACTGCACTTTCACAACCAGAATCTCCCTAGATCTCAACCTCCTGATATCTCTAGACAGAATAGCTATCGGCTCCTCAACAAATGATAAACTGTCATCCAAATGAAATGAATCCCAATGCAATACATGAGACTCATCAGGCACATACCGGTGCAATATCGAAACATGGAAAACTGGGTGAACAGCTTAAAATATTGGAGGCAAGGCTAACATGTAGGCAACACTACCAACCCTCTATAGAATCTCAAACGACCCAATAAACCTGGGACTAAGCTTGTCTAGCTGACCAAATCTCATCACACCCTTTATGGGCGATACTCAGAGGAAAATCAGATCACCAACACTGAACTCCAAGGCATAAAGTCTACGATCAGCGTAGCTCTTATGCCTACTCTGGGCTTCTCTAAGTCTATCCTGGATCAAACAAACTCGGTCCAAGGAATCTCTAAGTAAATCTTTACCCTGCGATCTGGACTCTAACCCATCAAACCAACCAATGGGCGATCTGTAATGCCTACCAAC
The DNA here is from genome assembly GCA_003996215.1 of Jaltomata sinuosa. Taxonomy (NCBI): domain Eukaryota; kingdom Viridiplantae; phylum Streptophyta; class Magnoliopsida; order Solanales; family Solanaceae; genus Jaltomata; species Jaltomata sinuosa. Next base: position 73,005 of record QJPP01005146.1, read on the forward strand.
AAAGCCTCGAAAGGTGCCATGCCAATGCTCGAATGAAAGCTATTATTATATCCAAACTCAGCCAATGGCACAAATTGATCCCATGAACCTCCAAAGTCAAGAACACAAGCCCGAAGCATGTCCTACTGGCCATCTGTCTGAGGGTGGAAAGCAGTACTAAGCTAAACCTCCATACCCAAATCCCTCTGTATAGCTCTCCAGAACTGAGATTTGAACTGAGTGTCGTAATCTGAAATGATAGAAGCTGGGACCCTATGCAATCGTACAATCTCATGAATGTAGATCTGAACTAACCTCTCTGCCTCGTAGGAAGTCTGAACCGGCAAGAAATGTGCTGACTTAGTCAGCCTATCAACATCACCCAAATAGAGTCAAACCCCCGAGTAGTACAAGGCAAACTAACAACAAAGTCCATAGTAATACCTTCTTACTTCCACTCAGGAATGGGAAGTCGCTGCATCAAACCACCTAGTCTCATGTGCTCGAACTTCACCTGTTGACAGTTCAAGCACCGAGATACGAATTTTGCCATGTCCCTCTTCATACCCCTCCACCAGTAAAGCTGTCTCAGGTCTCTATACATCTTTGCTGCGCCATGATGGATGGAGTATCTGGAACAATATGCTTCACGGAGTATCAACTGTATCAAATCACCAAACTCTCAGAACACTAAGTCGACCCTCAAACCTCAGAATCCCATCAGAACCCAAGGTAGCCCGGCTGGCCTCAACTCGAACCACCTGATCATGAAGGTCACACAAACTCTGTTCCTCGAACTGTCATCTCTGAATCTGATCAACTAGAGTAGAATGAACCTCAACACTGGCAAGAACTCTGCTGAGATCCGATAAGTCAAGCCTAACCAAATGGTTAGCCAAGGAGTGGATGTCCAAGGCCAACGGTTTCTCAGAAGCTGAAAGTGAAGCTAGGATGCCCATACTCACCACCTTCCAACTCAAGGCATCCGCTACCACATTTGCCTTGCTCGAATGGTATAAAATAGTGAAATCTTAGTCCTTCAGCAACTCAATCCATCTTTTCTGCCTCGAGTTCATCTCGCGCTAACTCGTAATGTACTAAAGACTATGATGGTCGATGAATATCTTGTAATGAACTCCATAAAGATAGTACCTCCAGATCTTGAGTGCGAAGACTACCGCCGAAAATTCCAAGTCGTGAGTGGGGTAGTTGCACTTGTAAGCCTTTAGCTGTCTCCATGCATATGCTATCACTCAACCCTACTGCATCAACACACAACCAAGATCGACCCCTGAAGCATCACAATTCACGGAGAAACTCTGACCCTTAATCGGCAAAGTCAAAACTGGAGATGAAGTCAAGAAGGCCTTAAGCCTATGGAAGCTATCCTCATACTAATCAAACTACTGAAATGGAACATCCTTCCTAGTCAGCATAGTCAAGGGTGCTGCGATGGAAGAAAATACCTCAATAAACCGTCTGTAATACCCGACTAACCTAACAAAGTTGCGAACCTTGGGAGGAGTAGTAGGTCTAATCCAATCACGAACTGAAGAAATCTTACCCGGATCAACTTTAATCCCATCCTTAGACACCATATTCCCTATGAATGCAACTGACTCTAACCAAAACTCACACTTTGAGAACTTGGCGTAAAGCCGATAATCTCTCAAAGTCTGAAGTACAGTCCTCAAGTGCTGCTCATGCTCATCTCTACTCCTCAAGTATACCAGGATGTCATCACTAAAGACTATCATGAACATATCCAAGTACGGGCTAAGCACCATGTGCATCAAGTCCATGAAGGCTGCGGGGGCATTAGTCAACCCAAAATACATAACCAGAAACTCATAGTGGTCGTAACGTGTCCTGACTGTCTTAGGAATATCCTCCACCCTAATCCTCAACTGATGGTAGCCGGACCTCAAATCAATCATAGAAAACATGGCAGAACCCTGAAGCTGATCAAATAAGTCATCAATCCTGGGCATCGGATACCTATTCTTCACAATCACCTTATTCATCTGCCGATAATCAATACACATCCGCATCAACCCATCCTTTTTCTTCACGAAGAGAACAGGATCACCCCAAGGAGATACACTCGATCTAATGAACCCCTTAGCTAACAAATCCTAGAGCTACTCCTTAAGTTCTCTCAACTCAGCAGGAGCCATACGGTAGGGAGGAATAGAAATGGGCCTGGTGCCTAGCTCTAACTCAATGGAGAAATTAATATCTCTCAGGTGAAAGGCCTGGCAGGTTGGTAGGAAACACATCTAGAAAGTCTCTAACCACAGAAATAGACTCAGGGGACGTAGGGTCAGCACTAGCATCTCGAACGTATGCTAGATAAGCAAGATACCCACAAGAAATCAAATTCCTAGCTCGAAGATAAGATATGATCCTAGATGGTGCATAGGTAACAAAACCCTGCCACACAATCGGGGATACACCGGGCATGGCTATGGAAACTGTCTTGGCATAGAAATCCAAAACTGCACGATGAGGGGAAAACCAGTCCATGCCTAGTATAATATCAAAATCAAACATATAAAGTATCATCAGGTCACCCCAAGTATCTAAATCACCAACAGATATCACACATGATCTCACAATTCGATCCACTACTAAAGAATCTCCTACTAGGGTCGAAACAAAAATAGGCACAAACAATGGCTCACTAGCCAACACCAAACAAGGTAGAAAGTAGGCAGATACATATGAACAACTGGATCCAGAATCAAACAAGGCATAAGCTGGATGACGACATACAAAAATCGTACCTGTGATCACGGCATCCGAGGCCTCTACCTCCGATCTCCCAGGGACCGCATAAACTGACTACGACCTCCACCTGCCCGACCACTATCCCTACAACCTGCTTTGCCATGTGGGGCACCACCCCTAGCCTGACCACCACCCCCTCTAGCCAGAGGTTGAACTGCTCGTACTGGCTTGGCTGGCTGAACTGTACCCTGATGGGGGAAATATCTAGCAAAGTGACCAGCCACACCACAAGTATAGCAAGCCCCTGATGACCTACTTAGTAGGGATGAACCAGTACAACCCGAATGGCCACCAAGACCTAATGCCCCAAAAATTTTACCTCTGAATGGCTAACCATTGTGACCTCGCTGACTGCCCTGACCCTTCTCAAACTGAGGACTAGAAGCCTGAAGTAACGCCTGTACTGTTAGGCTAGACTGACCATGATGCTATTGCGGCTGATAACCTCGACCCTACTAGCCTGAACCTCTACCACTATGCCTATAACCACTGTAACCACCCTAATGTCGAGGCCTCTTATCTCTGGCCCCGGTGTCATGACGACGTGAATCCTCAACTTTGCGGGCATGGTCTGCAATGGACTGGAATGACCGAACAGTAGAAACCAGTATCTCAACAGGCTCTCTAAACTCTCTGCGTAGCCCCCAAACAAATCTATGGACTCTGTCGACCTCAATAGGCATAATAATGTCTCCAAATGAAGCAAGTTGATGGAACTGGGTTCATACTCTGAGATGGTCATGATATCCTAAGAAAGTCTAGTGAACTTCTCCCTCCGATGCTCTCGGTTGCTCTGTGGCAAGAACTTGGCCATAAGGGTCTCATAAAACTCAGACCATGTTAAGAGAGGTGATGTAGAAGGCCTGCAAGTAACCTGTGCCCTCTACCATAACTTCACTAGACCCTCCAGCTGATATGAAGTGTAGCCAACCCCGTGAGTCTCCAATAAGCCCAAATAGTGCAATATCTCCTCGCAGGTAGTGATAAAGTCATGTGGGTCCTGACACGATGTACCAGCAAATCTCAGCGGTGCCAATCTCAGAAACCTACCCAAGGTCTTCTGCTCTGTCTCTGTCATAGTAGGGCGAGGAGCAAGAGGTTGGGCAATCGATGGAACTGGAACAACCTCAGGACGAGGAGCCACAGTAGCAGGTTGTGCTCCTGAACTCTGAACACCCAGGGCTGACCCTTGAGCGGATGTCTGGGTTGTCTCAGAAAGACACTCCGCAATAATACCCAATAGTTGAAGTAACAAACCCCAAATATCGGAAGACTGAGCTGGGGCTGAAGCTGACACAGAAATTGATGCTAGAACTGGTATTGGAGTTGGTGGTGCCTGGGCTATCCCAGGTCCCACATATTGCTGCTCTGGAGCTAACTCTTGCTCGTATTCATACTCAGGCACTATATCCACTCTAGCAGCTTTAGAAGGTGTTGCTGCTCTAGGGAACCCTTGACCCCTACCTCTACCTCGGTGACCACCCCAGCCTTTAGGTGGAGTCGAAGGTGAAGGGGCAGGAGGCTCTCCTCTATCAGAAGTGGAAGATCTTGTATGAACCATCTGCAGAAGACTGAACCAGAATAAGTGAGATTTCTAGAAACTTTCAAGGATACTACGCATGAAAAAGGAACAAGAATAGTCCATTTTCCTAATATGTCACTATAGCCTCCTGAATATTGAGTACGGACGTCTTCGCCCCTATCCACAGGACTCTACTAGATATTGGCTCCTATACCGATGAAACCGGTGAACCTAGGGCTCTGATACGAAGTTGTCATGACCCAATTTCTCATTCATGATGGCACCTACAACCCCTAGTATTTGAACCAATCCCCGTAGCTCAGAACGGTTGGTAATGGGCTACTTTCTAACAGTTTAAGCGGAAGATTCGATACATAAGCAGAAGCAAGGTCATAATGAGAAGAAAATAGATAAAAAAAATATATATAAATAAGTGGAATCTAAACCAACCTAAAACCTGGTATCAAAGCGTAAAAGAGTCGAACTATATCAGGAGTACAAAGGTCCAAAAGTTATATATACACAATGTCTCTGAAACTATAAGAGTACAAAATACACCAAGGATAACTGAAGTCAAGCTCTGAATGACAAGAGCTCACCCTCAGCCTGAATGATCAAAAAACTGCACCCCGCACGAGTCTCTGACACGCTAACAACGATGGCCAATGTTAGGATCCGCACCAGAAGATGAAGAGGGTAGGGTGAGCACCAAATGCGAAGCATAAGGTACCCAGTAGGAATCATAGGACGACTAGGCACATATAAAGTAAAAGAGTAATAGCAGGCAGAGTAGGAACAAACAGTCACAAAATTCAACGATAAGCACATAGGAGCTAGCCCAGAGGGAAGACAGCAGAAACAACATATAAGGCTAGCATATAGAATATACACACACAACAGGAACAAGTAAAAATAAATACAACGCACCTGGGATCCTTGCAAAAATAGTACATATAAGAATAAGTTCTAGAAATGGGCAGTATACCGGTACCCTCAAGTATAAGGAAACAGGGAGAGAAAAATAAAGGTAGACATGCTCGACATACAGGAATTAATACCCAATCAAGTCATACAAAACTCAATCTAAGAACTCACCACCTCACAGTAATCATGATCATACTCAACCTTAACAGGGAACAATATCGAAATAAAGTAACAAGAGTCTACCTATAGTCCCTCGGCTGCCCATACAACTGAGGAACACAATCAACTAAAAACAAACCCTCCGGCATCCCATACTACTGGAGCGTATAATCAATAAATAGCAAACAAGAGTGGCATCTCAAAAAATGGATGATATGATGCATGAAAACCTTGGGGTGAAATAGAACCTCTATATGTACCTCCTCTGGTGCCGATCAGGAATAGCAGGCAGGTTCCATGGAAGGACATAGCCCTTATACCTCTACTCCACCATATACCATTCCCCCATTACACACATCTTAAAGCCTCAGGCCTGGAGCGACAAGGTCCATGGAGGTCCCGGACCCCATACCAAAACTCAGAATCAAAACGTGTCCTTTGAAATCGAGTTCGGGTTCAAGTCAGTGTCTAAGTCTCAAATATGCATGCCTAGACCCTGTCTACGACTAAAACAGTGAAAAAGATGTCTCAAACACCCTGGCCGAGCCTAATATCATTTAAAATCAGTAAGAAAACTCAACTAGCACTCCGAACCGGTCGAGTCTAGCAATAGTGGTAAATCATGATAAAACCATATTTTTAACCTCTTTTTACCCCAAGAAGATCCACGTATCAAGTCAAATCATTTCCAAATCCAAAATTTCATTGAAAATGGCCCCTCCGGGGCCATGCAAAGTTTAGAAAATTAGTTTCCGTAGTCTTGAAGCCAAAAACTATAATAAAACATGGAAAAACCTCTTTATATGCATGGAAATGATATGTTTAACCCAACTAGCTTCCCGACAGCTCACAATCAACCTAATGGCCCTGCATAGGCTCCGAAGCTACTTAGCAAGCATAACCAGCCTATAAGAATATTTCTATGTTTGGGACTCACGAACATTCCCAATAATCCCACCTTCTATGTTACAGAGCCAAAAAGATCTCACGGGGTCACAAGGGTAATAAATATATCAACTAATAGGAATACTACACACAACTGAGGAAAGAAGTAGGACGAATCATGGAAAAGCGGTCAAGATCTATGGTACCAACCTAATAACCCAACCCAAGGATGCCAACTAGTAAAATTTTACCCAATATATGCGAAGTCTAGGGAGTTAAGCCGTAACCTACCTGTCGTCCGATGACAAGCTGCCAGAACAATAATATCCAAGGCCGAGCTGCTCTGAGAAGCTCTGAACGAGAATCAAACTATCAAATTCATGAATAAAATGTTAAGATGAGTCAAATGATACCCATATTGCTGTAATTGTAGCCTGGTCGATATCCGGGTCAAAAGCGAGCTCATGGATCCCACAACCCGAAACCAAAAATAAAAAGAACCACGATGACCCCAATGATGCCAAGAAGGCATGCTCCAAATTTGAGCACAATTGGACAAGCGAAGGGCACCAAAATACCCAGCCCAAGTTGGGGATTAAAGAATGGAATTTTCGAAAATAAAAATGGAAATTGGGCAAGAATTACTTACCAAAACGATAGAAAATCAGCCCAAGATGGATAAAACTTCACACCCACGAACATGCACAAGCTTAGGGGGCAAAATATATCACAAAATCCAAGCTTTGGATGAGCATCAATGGAGGAAATTAAGAAAATCCAAGGGAAGCTAAAAGGACAAGTGGGGAAGATGACTTACCAAGAATTGGAAAAAACACAGAAAATCCACAAGCAATTGATTCCCCAAGGATTAGAAATGATCAAGAGCAATTTTGGTAGAGAGAAAAATGAGTTTAGAGTGAGAAAAGTGAGGAGAAGTGGCTGGAAAAAAATGAATTTCCAGTTATTTATAGCTGGTGGCCGCAGCTGATTTTCTGTAATTTTAAAAAAACTCGATGGGGCATTCCAGGCACAATCAAAAATAGATATTCAAAAATCAATAATGCTAACAGAATGGAAATGACGTTCTGGACTCAACAGAATCGACGAAACTTCCATACGAGGCCATTTCGGAGAAATGTTGACCCAAGTCAACACTAACAAAAAGGAACTCAAAGGCTCGAAATGAGTCTAGCTCACCAGGACCTAAACCAACCATATTCCTAGCACAAACTCAACATTCCGGAGCTGATGGAATCTTCCGATTTTGAATCCGATACTCAGATCATCGAAAGTCACTCGGAGTTACACTTTCAGCTCCAAATGGCCTGAAAACTGAGAAAATAACACAAACTCCACACCGGACATTATCAGGCCTCAACTAAAGGTCCATCTAGACCAAACTCATCACTCCAGAGCTAACAGAACTGTCAGAATTCAATTCCGAGCATGTTAGCTAAGAATGTTGACTAAAGTCAACGATATTCTAAGTTTAAAGCTCTAAAATAGGCGAACGGCTAAAACGACCAAACAAACAACTAGGGCACCAAACTACCGGTCCCATCATGCCATAAATAACTTGGGGCCACTACAGGAAGGCTCTAACAGTGCAATAAATGCAAAAATACAAAGATGACCGGAAGGGTCATCACAAATACATTTGGATTTTGACTATAGCATTTTTTGGTTAAGTTAGGCATTCAGCCTACCCTTATTTCATCGTATCAAGTGTGGCCAGTAAGATTTGTGGTAGATAAAGGAGTAGCTCCAGGTTTTATTTGAGAAAGAATATATAAGGTTCATCGTATCTTAAGAAATAGTTTCGTCTTGTTTGCGAAGGAGGGTGATGACTCCTTGTGTAGATGTGTGTGTTTTAACAACTGACTGATATGATGACTGAAAGTTTTCTTGGGTTTGTGTGTTGACGATGTGATTCGACTGACTACAGATTGCAGAGACTTTTTCTTCAATTGCTTTGAGGTTAAATTTCCTTCAAGTATGAGATAGAGGCAGTGCTCATTTTCAGTACTATATTCGGGATCTTGTGTCACGCCCCAAACCATGGGAGGCATGACCGACACCCGGAGCCCCAAAAGGTTGAGGGTGTCAAAATAGAGTGTATCTCTATTGAACCTGCTGGGGGTCTGAGACCGACAAGGTCTCTAAGAATTACAATTGGAAACACTGAAAGCTCAATAATAGTTAAGCAACTCAAGGCCGACAAGGCTATTATCATAGTAGATAACTAATAACAAGGCCGACAAGGCCATACCCAACACTGATGTACATATACACGTCTACAAGCCTCTAGGAGTAAGTAAAATATCTCATATCCAGGACAGGGCCCTGGACTACCCATAAGCTGTACATATACATAACCTGGTCAAAATATAAGCTAGACCTCTGACTCGTCAGCTCCAGGAAGAATGGAGCTTACCAAAATGGCTGAACTCCGCAACTCCTACTGAAGAGGTCTATCTGGGTTTCTGTCTGGACCTGCAGGCATGAATGCAGCGCCCCCAGGCAATGGGGCGTCAGTACGACAATAATGTACTGGCATGTAAGGTAGAAGCATAAAAGCAAGTCGCAAGTAGTAAATCTGAACAAGATAAAATATGAAACTTGTAAACTGTAATTGGTAAGACTCGTTAAGCTCTTTCTCCTTTATTCTTTTTAGAACACAACACATGCATTAACTCACGCTGCAACTCACTATTTATAACCCACACTGAACCACAACAGCGCCTCGGCGCACCCTATATTTAATAGCCTCAATATGGCAGTAGCGCCTCGGCGCACACTATGTATATAATGGCCTCAATATGGCAGTAGCACCTCGGTGCACACTATGTGTATAATGGCCTCAATATGGAAGTAGCACCTCGGTGCACACTATGTATATAATAGCCTCAATATGGCAGTAGCACCTCGGTGCACACTAACACGCAAACCACACATAATAAGTGTATTACTAGATTGACCTTCAAAGCTATTCTTGTTATTTATGAAGGTTCATTGAGATAACTTCTTTAGCCTTGGCTTACTAGGTATTGGAATCAACATACCAAACACATATAAATGTGGATTTGACTTTCTAACTTTCATTGTATACTTTCTAAAGCTTGATTAGAGATCACAATACAAAGAAGAAACTTGACAAAAGGATAACTTACATTTCGTGCAAAAAGAATCAGATTGTTATAAGAAGGCGACTTGAATCACCATAATGTATAAATTAGTTCCTTAAGACTTGTTGAGTTACCAAATCAGCTCTCTTACAACAAAATACTCAAATTCCTTCTTTCGGAGATTTAGAGTTCTATTTCTAGATTCATGCCGATAAGGAATAAAAAAGCCTTAACATACCTCGTTCCTTCCGAAGATTGCGCTTACCACAACTTGGACTTTCCCTTATTAAGTTAATCTACAACACAAGGGTATAATGAAGCTAATATTAGCTCTTAAACCTGCTGCAGCACTCCCAAAACAGTAGCTAAACATTTCCCGGGCAGATTTACGTATTTTGCATTAATTAAAGGTGTATCGTCACACCTTCCTCCCCTTATCCAATACACAACACACACACACCAACCTACTGCCTCCAATAATACAAAACACATCAAACATCCCCTACACAACCCACCATGCCGAAATACAATAGCAACACATTGAACCCACGGCTTCCGATCACCGTCCCGTGAGTTCTTAACAACAATTCAACAACAATTGTCCATCCGAACTTCAATCCAAAAATATTATTATGGGCAGAGTACTTACCACACTTGAAGGTGTGTTTTTATCCTCTTTTTATTGATGCTTTAAAAGCTTAAGTACCCCATACACATACACCAACAAGAGAAGAAGAAATCTCTTAATTGTTACACAATTTCCATGTGTTAAATCATAAGAAAGGGGTTGCCATAGTTCATGTCTTTCTTACCATAGGATATCCTAGCTATATGTAGTAGATTAATACCAAGATAACAAGTTGTTTAACTCACTGTAAGCTTCAATTAATCTTGGTCTTCTTAGAACCCTAAAGGGAAAGAAGGGCTGCCAAAAAGGAAATGAGATAAGAGAGAATTTTCCAGCTTTTTGTGATGAACATTGATCAGCAAAAGCCCTATATAAAGGGACCTTTTTGGCCGACCTTTTTGAGTATATTTGGGCCAAAATGGGTCAAGAAACTTGGGCCAAAATTACCCTTTGCTTGGGCCTCAAAAGGGTTAAGTTTTGGGGCTGATTTTGGGCTTCTCTTGGGTCAAAATGTGGTCAATATTGGTGGCTAACTTTTGTAGTTGTTTGGGCCAGATTTGGTTGTGCTTTGATGGGCCAACTTTAAGCTTCATTTGGGCTACCATTAGGTCTAATAATCCATGGTGTTTCTGCCCGTAATCGGCCCTCGGAACTTAGTTCGTTAGCGTAGGTAGGTGATGCACCTACTTGTCACCTAAGAACTTAGATAAGTCGAGCAAGTACCTCACTTGTTTTATCTCATTTTCAAAACCCTCCTCCTTATAATTTAACTTAACACTTATATACATTTGACCATTTCAAATTCTAGGCCAAGGTACCCCTTCACAATCTCGAGCTCAAATACCTTTGTCGATATTTACTTAGTCACATAGGTTTTGAAAGGTACGGGGTGTTATATCCTTCCTCCCTTAGAATCATTCGTCCTCGAATGAGGGTAATGCATATAGAGCTCTAGTCCCTTAGGATTTTTTTTGTTTGAAATTTCGGCAGAGTTTCCTTTATAATTGGGACTATCCAAAAACCTGAAACTCAGCAAAAGTCCAGCACGATGCCTCACAGGGCGATACAACTATATACAATTAAATGTAATCATTCTCACATGTTCAAACCTGATCATATTTGCATAGTAGGAAGAGTATCAAGAATATAAGAATATGACTTACCTATGTACTATCTTCAAGTCATAAATAACTGGGGATGTTTTTTCCTCATTTCTTCCTCGGCTTCCCACGTCATTTCTTCAATATTATTATTTCTCCACAACACCTTTACTGAGGCTTCTTCTTTGGTTCTGAGCTTCCTAACTTGACGATCTAGGATAGAAATTGGTACTTCCTTATAGGATAAGTCTTCAGAAAGTTGAACATCTTTAATAGGCATAATACGTGAAGGATCTCCTATGCACCTTCGTAGCATCGATACATGAAATACAGGATGAACTGTCTCCAATTCTGTGGGTAAATCTAGCTCATATGCCACTTTTCCTACCCTCCGAATGATCCTGTATGGTCAAATATATCTTGGACTAAGCTTTCCCTTTTTACCAAATCGCATAACGCCTTTCATGGGCGAAACCTTTAGGAAAACCCAATCACTAATATTAAATTCCAAATCCCGCCGTCGCACATCTGCATATGATTTCTGCCTACTCTGGGCTGTTAGTAATCTTTCTCGGATTAGCTTCACCTTCTCCATTGCCTGATTAACTAGGTCTGGCCCTAATAATCCTGCTTCTCCAATTTCAAACCATCCAATTGGTGATCTCCACTTTCGCCCGTATAAAGCCTCATAAGGAGCCATTTGAATGCTTGCATGGAAGCTATTATTATAAGCAAACTCAATTAGTGGCAAATGGTCATCCCAACTCCCTTTAAAATCGAGTACACAAGCTCGTAGCATATCTTCGAGTGTTTGAATAGTGCGTTCAACTTGTCCATCTGTCTGTGGATGAAAAGCTGTACTGAGACTTATTTGAGTACCTAAGCCTCTCTGGAAAGACCTCCAGAAATTTGCTGTAAACTGAGCACCCCTATCCGAAATGATGGAAATTGGGACACCATGAAGTCAAACTATTTCACTAATATACAACTTGGCATAATCTTCAGCAGTATAAGTTGTCCTGACTGGCAAAAAGTGAGCTGATTTTGTAAGTCTATCTACAATCACCCATATGGAATCATACTTCCGATAAGTACGGGGTAAGCCTGTAATAAAGTCAATGTTGATCACCTCCCATTTCCAGGTAGGTATCACTATACTTTGAGTTAGACCTCCGGGTCTCTGGTGTTCAATTTTTACCTGTTGACAATTCGGGCATTGGGCTACAAACTCTGCAATATTTCTCTTTATATTATTCCACCAATAAATCTGTCGAAGATCATGATACATCTTCGTCGCTCCTGGATGGATTGAATAGCGGGAATAGTGAACTTCTGCCAAAATTTTCTCCCGAAGCTCTCCGACGTTAGGTACACATAGACGACCTTGATATCTCAGAACCCCATCTTCCTTAAGCTCTATTAGTGGTTGCTTTTGTTGTGGAATTTCCTCCCTCAATCTTACTAATTCTGGATCATCATATTGTCTTTCCTTTACCTCTGTCA
>QJPP01005147.1:0-94458 GCA_003996215.1 Jaltomata sinuosa
TGAGAGGTGGCTACCCGGAGTTGTGACTCGTAGGATGGTCTTGTTAACCTCGTTTCCAGTTTGGTTGTGGTTCTAGACTTGGGTTGAGTCCTCCTTTTTCTAGAGGTCCTAGATGGTTGTTGCCTAGGCCATTATCTAGTGTTTTTAGGTCCTTTTGGTAGTTTAATGTGATACCAGTGGTTAGCTGCCAAAGATTGAGGTTCTGCCTTAAGTCGAGTGGTATTTGTTATGCTAGTAAGTGTTAGTTGGTTTAGGAGGTGAGCAGGTTTAGGTTGCTTTCCTTGTTTTCTTTTGCTTCAAGCTCAATTTGAGATGCTCTCATTTGTTCTCCCGGACGTCAAGATATATTTAAGATTACATAAACCATTTAGAAATCATTAACTCATTACCATCTGGGTATGGTCCTTTTCAAATGAACTACAACACCATGACAAATGAAACGTGCATGAATTGCATGAAATGCTGGTTCAGGAGGAAAAAAGGCTGAAGAATCAAGAAACCCACTCTATTAACTTTGTAAGTCATCAAGGAGTTCGAAAAAAGCATGTTAAAGAAAAATAGAGGCAACATAATATTAATAAGTCCTTCTCTCAAGTACGCAAGAAAGAACACAAGAATAATAAGTGTCAAATCTGTGAAAAACCTGGACACTTTAAAAAATATTGCCTGAAATGTAAGGTATGGTTCAAGAAGAATGGTAAGTCTAGTGCTTTTACATGTCTCAAATCAAATTTAACTGAAGTTTCTTATAATACTTGGTAGATTGATTTTGTTGTAATGTTTAGGTTTCTAATACAATCCAGAGATTCCTTACAATACAGACCATAAACAAGAATGAAAGATGTATATATGGGGACTAGAGCGAAGGCTTCAGTTAAAGTTATCGGGACTTATCGTTTGATCCTTGATACTAGGCGTCACTTAGAGGTACTTGAACTTGTTATGTGCCTTCTCTTTCGAGATTTTTTTTGTCTAATTAAGTTGGATAAGACTGGATACTTCTTTTAATTTCGGAATGAATGTTTTAATTTGTTTAAGCATGATTATCTCACTGATACTGGTTCTCTTTGTGATAGCTTATATAAATCGAATCTAATCTGTTTGTCAAAACACTCTTAACTTTGTATTATAATATTGAAACCAAACAAAATTTGGTGAATGAACAATCTACTTACTTGTGTCATAAACATTTAGGTCACATATCCAAAGAATGAATAGACAGATTAGTACTTAAGAATGAAACTCTTTCAGATTTAAATTTTACATATTTTAACATTTGTGTGGGTTGTATTAAAGAAAAATAAATAAACACATAAAAAAGGAGCCATAAGAAGCACACAACTTCTTGAAATTATGCACACGGATTGATATATATATATATATATATATATATATATATATATATGTGTGTGTGTGTGTGTGTGTGTGTGTGTGTGTGTGTGTGTGTGTTCCATTTGATATTGCATCTTTCAATAAGAATTTTTTTTTATCAATTTTATTTAAGATTTTGGCTTAAGTCATCGACGACCCCTTAAAGTTTTCTTAAAAATTCACTTAAACACCTCAACCAGGACTAGTACCTATTAGACACTCAAATATTAACGAATGTGTACCTATTGCACACAACATGACAACTAGCTTAAAAAATAATGTGCGTGTAACTCACACATGATTCCTTGAAAAAGTCACGAATAAAATTACGACATGTGGCACATGGAGTCCAATCTAACAATAAAAAATGAATTTTTGGGTTTAAAAAATAAAAATTAATTTTCAACCCCTTAATAATCCAAAAAAATGAATAACAAAAAGAAGAAAAAGGAAATCTCCAACCCCCCACCCACCTACCCCTTTTTCCTTTCTTCTTCTTCCACTGTCACTCACCGTTCTCGACTTCTCCAGCGATATCATCTTTTCTTTTCTTTCTTATAGTAAACTATGAGAATTTAGTAATATAAATTAGTTAAATAATTGTGAAGTATACATGTTGCTTAGCGGAGTGATTATTGAGACATTTGTGAAAGATAAATCAACGTCGATGAGTCATTTCGAAATTGACAGAGAAGAGAAATTGAGAGGACTCAAGTTAATTCTATCGAATTCGCTGATTTAATTTTAAATTTTTTTAGTGGATTTACATTTTAATTGAGTGATGATGTTTTCTCAGAGGTGGCCAGAAATGGAGATGAACGGACGTCGGCTAATTTTTTTAATGTCGATGTCCGAAAATTTTCTTGCTTCTTTCTTATTGAAAATTCAATTAGTAGATTCAATTTTTTTTCTTTTATGAAGATTGAAAAGAAATAAAATAACAAAGAACCCGAAAAAAGTGTTGAGAGATGAAAGTTTAAAATAGGGTGAAGAAGACGACGACTGATATAGGTGGTGGGGTTGTTTTTCTTTTTTTTTTGATTAAGAATCACTTTTGAATTAAAAAATAAATAAAAAATTCTTTTTGATTATTTACTTGGTTCCAAGTGTCCATGGTAGAAAGAATAGTGTAAGTTTTTCCAAAATAAAATAAAAATAAAATATATTTGGGATCCATTCACGCGCCCAATAAAAGTGAGGAACACTTTTATTGCCACATCAGTATTTTGTGTTTAATAGGCACATCTTTTGAATAATTTAGGTATTTAATAGGTACTAGTCCTAGTTAAGGTGTCTAAGCAAATTAAGCGGACAACTTTAAAAGGTCGTCGATGACTTAAGCATAAGATTTTTATGATATGGGTATGTCTGTTCTATGAAAATGATAAATGCCTTAGAGGTATTTATAAATGAATTTGAAAGACAACTAGATAGAAAGGTAAAAATATTCAGGTCAGATAGAGGTGGTAAATATTATGAAAGATATTATGAAATTGGATAACACCCAGGTTGATTTGTTAATTCCTTGAGAATCACAATACCTGATACTATAACAAAATAGTGTGGTAGAAAGGCACAATCCTACATTAATGAATATGGTTAGGAGTATGTTTAATAATTCATCTTTACCTCATGTATTATGGATGTATTCTTTAAAGACTATCATTTACTTACTAAATAGGGTTCCTAGTAAATTAGTTTCAAGGACACCTTTTGAAATGTGGACCGATGGAAACCTAGTTTGAGGCACCTGCACATTTGGGGTTGCATGGAAGTTATAGTTTATAACTCACAACAAAAGAAACTGGACTAAAAAATAATCAATGATTTTTTCATTCGTTATCCAGAAAAATCAAAGGAATATAGGTTTTAGTATCCTAATCTGTAACACCCTTAACTTTAGGCTAAAATTTGAATTGTTCTAGGTATTTAAATAGACACGAACCCATTTACTGTACCTAGGTATGAATGTTAATTTTTAAGTGTGTGAAGTGTATTGGATGTGAATTAAGTTCATGAGAAACCTCTAGCACAAAGTTGAGTTGAAAGGTTCTCTACTGATTAAGTTTTCGTGTGAGTTTTTACTAGGATCAACTTTTAACCAGAATTTCTCCTAAAATATGAAGAGTTACGTGACCCATTAGCAGCCAAATTAGAGATTTTTGAGTCTTTTTTTTCTAATGACATCGATCACTTATCAATCCAAATTATGAGTAAAAAGTTATGTGCATTTTACTAGGCATCATCAGGCTGGACAATAGTTGGCACGCCGCCCAATCCCCAAACTTTAGAATGAGTTAAAAATCAGCAGGCTGGCGCATTGACTGGTGTGCCGCGCCAACCCTATTTCCCGGATAAATATTTTTTTTCTTTTCTTTTTTCACGTTCTTAAAAGGGTATTTTTGTCTTTTACTTAATTTTTAATCCCAACCCATCAATTTTAACTTTTCCAATAGGTAAATACACTTAGAATCATCAAAGAACAATCTATTCTTCTCCTCCCTCTTCTCCAAACTTTAAGAAAAGGCATCAAGAGGATTTCAAGAAAGGTTCTTCCCCAACTCTCCATTTAAGTTCTTCTTATTCTATAAGGTATGTTAGACTGTCCAACCTTAAGAATTCTTTCAGGTATATCCTCTTCATGAGTGTTAAACCCTTTTTGATAATTATAGGGTTAGAACTATATACCTTGGGAAATTTGATGAGCTCTTCAAATCGTCACTTGTACTCATGAAAACTCTCTACTCTTATTCTTATCTTAGGAGTCAAACTAGTATATGAACTCTCTTAGTTCCTTGTTATGAACTTGAGTAAATTATGAACCTTACGGAATTATGAAGTACTATGACTTTATGAAAAATGTTATGAATTTCATGAATTTCTATGAACTCTCTTCAAATATTTTGTTATGCTTCTGTTATACGTACTAACTTTGGGCTTTGCAAGGACCTGTAAGGCCATGAGGATTTTTGGTAAGGTCGATCTCGTGGCTTTAGAAGTACCTGAAAGGTCGTGACTATTTTTGACAGAGTTGCACCTGTTTTTTTTTCTAGCCTGTAAGGCCATGAGGGTTTCCATCAGGGTTTAATCTTGTATTTTTCATTAGCTTGTAAGGCCATGAGAGTTTCCAACAGGGTAGAACTTGTGTTTTTCATTAGGCTGTAAGGCCGTGAGGATTTTTCACAGGGTTGAACTTATATTTTTCATTAGTTTGTAAGGCCGTGAGGGTTTTTGATAGGGTTGAACTTGTGTATTTTGTTAGTCTATAAGGTCCTAAGGGTTTCTGACAAGGTTGAGCTTGTGTTCTTTGTTAGCTATAATGCCATGATTATTTTAGACATAGTTGGACTTGTGTATTGCTTTGCATTTTATTATATTCATATCATGGGCATTTTCTGGCTAGTTGTGTATTAAGTTTTTAAGGCGATGTGTGACCGAGGTTATGATTGTTATGAGGCTGGGAGTATGGGCAAGTAAGATAGTGTTGGACTGACATTATTTTGGTGCAGTTGTAGCTAGGAGGTTGGTATTATTTCTATTCAACTTCTGTCATGTTAATCCTATTACTTGTTCTCCTTACTTATTCAGTACATTAATTGTACGAACTCCCCGAACCTAGGGGTGCCGCATTCATGCATGCAGGTTCTCAGGTAGACAGGGTCGTGTTACTGTTCTGACTAGTGGTTACTGATTCTTCATCCTAGAGGCCTGTTGTGAGTTTTTTAAGTAAGTTGTGGCCATGTTGTCAGTTGTTGTTTTAAGATGGTGGCATGTATGGCCTTATATTATATTTTGTTATATTTGAGTTTATTTTCATTGTATTTTTTGTTGTTTGATTTGGCCTTGATGGCCCGCCTGTGTTGTTTGGTTCAATTTCTGTTGGTTCGCTCAGTCAAGTGAGGCACTGGGTGCCAGTTGCGCCTCTCCAGGTTCGGAGCGTGACACTAATGAATTCTACACATAAAAGGATTCTATAATTTAAAAATGTTAGCAAGTTATTAACTAAAAGAAATATCAATACTAATTCTGTTAAAAAAAACCTATGGATATTTTTCTCCTTTTCTCTTACCATATATTTTAGAACTCCTTTTTCACATGCACAAGGAAAAAAAACCTATCAACATTATTTTTTTCCATATATTTAGTTAAATAATAATTTGAGAAAAATAGTAAATAACAGTTTCGTCTATTGAATAGTCTTTTAACAAAGAGCAAAAAGTTCAATCAATATTTCTAAGGACCTTCATGCTTTCAATGTATATAATATAAAAATAATAATTATAGTCAAAATATCTAAATATATTAAATAAAATGTGATACCGTGAAAGAAAAAAGATCCATATATGTGATATCTACTTTTTCAGAATATGTTTTAAACTTGTATGATGATGACATAAATTGAGTTTTAAAAAATAATAATTCTACATTCTGGATCTTAACTTGTTTGAAACTGAGGCGTATATGTTTTTGTAAAATAACTAAAATAAATTTAGGCTTGATTGATATATGAATAAAAAATATTTTTTTAAAAAAAAATTACTATAGGTTTTGATTGATATTAATGAAACTCTCCTAACACAATATGTTGATGTTGAGTTCTCACCTCCATCTTCTCCCTTTTCTCTTCCTAACACAACTAATTATCCGAGTTATATAGATAAATGATTAAAAGATTTTTATTTTATTATTATAATTTTAATTTGTGATAATAAATTAATTTTTTTAAATTAAATTCATCCATTCAAACTATCCCTTTCCATGATGCTGAAAAGTTTGCAATTGTAACACCTCGGAATCAAAACTAGCAGTTTTACAGCACTTAGAAGAAAAATGCAGAACCTTCCCTGGTTCATGGTCGAGTCCACTGACCCTCATTCTAATAGATATCCATGGAGTGATCCTTAGAAGGACCACTGTCATTTTTGTTTTCCCAGGTTATCAAGGATGACTCAACGGTTCATCATTTGGAATGACGGTTCATCCTATCAACTGTGGAACCACCATCAAAGAGGTGCTATTTTACCACCTCAAAAGCACGGGTCAGTTGATGACCCATCAAAAAACTCCACGACCCATCATCTCAGCCATAGACCTAAGGTTTAGAAGAGCCTCAGAAATCTCAGAGTTAAACCACAGATGATAGAACGGTCTGCAGACTTAGTTTACAGTTTGTTATTACCAACCGTGAAATAACTTTTGGACACCATCAAATTTTAGAGTGGAACCACGGGTCAGTCCACAGTCTATAAATCAAGTCTGTGGACTGTAAACCTATTAGTGGAACCCCCAATTCCAGTTTTTTTAAACTCGTTCATTGGGTGTAAATTAGTCCTTTTCCCATTTTGAAGCCCTATACTATATCGTTTAAGTCCCTAAGGGGGGAGGTATATCAGATTAGTCGATTCTTTTCTCCCCCATTCCCATGATCAGACTTCAGAAATAGTAGAAAGAACGTTCTCAAACTTCAAGCCTAGGTTCTCCTACCAAGCCTCAATCTTCAGTTCTAGTTTAAGGTTCTTCAGTATTCTGGTATGCAGATATTTAGTAAGGGTTCCTTTCCCCCTTATTTCCAAAACCTCAGCTTTTCACTATAAATTTCATGATTCCATGATTTAGAGTTTATACCTAGTAATGATGTTTTCTCGAATTATGGTTTTCCTATGATATTATATGATTATGATTCTTATAAAGAAATGATTATGCATGATTTCTCATGGTTCCAAATTCAATTTTTATCCCACTTGAAGAATTTTACATGACTTAGAATATTTCAGCCTTTTTAGCATGATTTAACAAGCTATGACCACATGATCTCAGAACTTAGGAAAATTTAGCATGACTAGCTCAATATTTCAGAACTTTAATAGAAATAATAATTTAAACTAGTTCATGCTTTATTTTCAGAGAGACAATTTTATCTATTATGAGCAAATAATATACAGTTTTGAGAGTAGTATTTAGTACTGAATGGACAACTGTCACGCCCCGAGGCTACCCCCTAGACGTAACACGGTACTTAGTATCACAAGTGACCCCAAACTAACCCATAGTCTGGCATATCTAGACAATTATAATTAAAAACATATACTGTGCAGAAGCTGAAAATATTTTAATATCTGAAGTGGGAAAGAGCCCAAAACATGTTTGAATATAAAGTATATAAAGAGTATAGTGATGACTGAAAATAATGCTAACAACTCAAGCTGAATCTATTCTATGTCTGAAAGCCTCTAACTGATATGAGTTGCTAGGACATGCCCCCAGCTAACTCTAATAATCTGAAACTGAAAAGTAAAGACTAGTAAGTAACGCATGTCTATCATCCTCGAACTATGAAGACTCACCAATGAAGCTGCTGAGTACGGACTAGAAGTCAAACTAAGCGTGGTATAGATGCTGAACACCTGAACCTACATCATAAAATGATGTAGCACAAAAGTATGCGTCAGTACTTCGAATGTACTGAGCATGCGGAATATGGGCTAAGATGAATAACATAATAACTGAACATGGAAATATATATATATAATGAAGCATAAACTGAAAGCTAAGCTGGATACAATGACCAAGTACTAACATGCATATAATATACTGAACTGAATACTGAAAGAGATACTGAGTACATGGTCAATGCAATGTGAATCTGATTGTGGGAGATACTATTAACCAACATACCCAAGCCGAGCTAACTATGGGGCCAACCTATAACCCTGGATGGAAGGGTATTCATACCTTACCAAGGGTACAAACAAGTCTGACGTGGATACACTAAACTGATATCCACAAGGGATAAGGTAACCAACCTAATTTGACAGCTGACACCTTTCTGACCTACGGTGGTGCCGTAGTTCTGGGACTTCGGGACTGCTACTAAAGGTCTCAGCCTATTCTGACAGTTAAGCCTTCACCCCCTCGTCCACTCAGTACTAAGTCTGCTCCCTACTGAATATGAGCAATAAAAATCCATGATGAGGTGCTGGATAGCTCAAATACTGATAATCGTCTGAGAATGCAACATACAAATACTGAAAGGTATGGCATTCAAATTCTAAAGAATGTTTGTCTGTCTAAGCTGCCTAGCAAGCATACTTTATGAAATACTGAAATTGACAAAAGCTAGGGTTTCTGAGTTCTATACATGAAACTGTACTAATTCTCCTAGAAACATGTAATTAATACCATGAAAACTATAGCAGTTAAATTATAATAAATCCCTAAGATTTAGGAACCCTAGGTCTGAATATAGCATGGAGACACTGAAGAAACTGATTGAATTCTAGGGACCTAATGGGTGAAAGGAACCCACTAGTGAAATCCCACATACCTGGTGAAAAAATTACGGAGAAATCCTTTGGATTTTGGGGCTAAACTTGAAGAAGACCTCTGCTTGTTCTTGAGAGAAAACGGTCGCCTCTTTTGTTTCTTTTCTTTCTAAGTATGATGATTTTAGGAGAATAGATGTTTTAGGTAGTTTTTGACTAATAAACTAGGCTTAGGGTAGTCAAAATTTCGTAGCTTAGGCATTCAAAGAGGGAGAAAAATTCTGGAATACCCCTGGGAAATTTAAAAGAACTCTGCTAAGAATCGCGACTCAGGGATCACGGCTTGGTTGACGAACCGTAGTCCTGGACGATGGATCGTAAACTGAGTCGTGGTCCTATCCAGGGTTCTTGGGGGTTCTCTGATCTGAGGGAACCTCGACTCCAGAGGATGGACCATGGCTCTGAATGACAGTTCATCGTATGGTTCGTGGTTCCTGGGACTCCTGCTAAGGGTCTTCTAGTCTACAGATTCCACGAGTCAAAGGTGTAACACTCCGTACACGTATCCAGCTATCCAAGATGAAAACTTCAAAAAAATCTAAGTTCCAGGGACCACGGGTCAAGTACACGAGTCGTGGAAGGTTCCACGAGTCGTGGGAGTGACTTGTGATCTGAGTCCTGCAGACCAACCTCAGTACTGACAACCACGAGTCACTTCCATGACTCATAGAAGTTTCTACAGGTCGTACTGTTGACTCGTGGAAGTTGATCAGAGGTCAGTCAAGTTCCCTGAGTTCCACAATTAGGTTCTACGACTTGTGGAAGCTTCCACGAGTCATCCTGTTAAATCGTAGAAAGTCTCCTGCACGTTGAATTTTTGGCAGCTTCCACGACTAGCAGTCCACGAGTCGTGGAAAAGTCTATGAGTCGTAGACTCCACTCGTGGTCACTGAAAGTTGACCAATTTCCAGCCTTTTTCAAATTATTTCCTAGGGGCATTTTGGTTATTTCCCACCCTATTATGTATTAAGTGAAATCATTTTGACAACTTTTAGGAGAGTTTTCACCCATATTATCCTAAGTCTATCTTAAGCTATATATTCTTCACTCAAAAAGGAAAATCCCTCTTCAAGCTCAAGTCTCCAAGCTCGAAGTCAAGTCTCCAATTTTTTTCCATTGAAGTGGGTAATCTTCATCCAAGGTATGTGGGTCTTTAACAATGGATTCCTTTCACTCTTGTATCCAAAATCCCCAAGTCCTAATTTTGAATTTATGGAGTTATGAAATTAGGGTTTTGATCTAAATTTGGAAAAAAATTATAAAATCAGTTTCTATGTTTAAATTCATGGTTTCTATTAATTATACATGATTTGATTATGATTCTCTTGTTGATTTTAAAAGCCCAAGCATGAAAGTTTATTTCTAGCATAAACCCATGAATTTGCATGTTTTCAAGAGAATGTAGGTATGATTAGATATCGTGGCCTTTATGTAATTACGAAGTTGCATGCCTAGTTCTTATGATTCTATGAAAATATATGTTTTATGAAAATTGAACTAGAGATATGCAAATTTTACAAGTCATGAAGTATGCAAGTTTTTCCATGATATGAAATATGATGCAAGGCAAGACACCCGATATTCCATCAATGCTCATGGGTCATTTTCTAAACCAAAACTCATGAGTAGTATGATGATCCAGGGTATGAACAAGTCATGAATAAGTATGAACAAGTTTGGCATTAGATATGTCACATGTATATGCGCTCATGTTATTATTATGTTTTGGGAGTAGTATTTAGCACCGAGAGATGAGGGTTCAGATAACCTAAGTCCAAAACTACATTGCCACCGTAGGTTGCCCGTGTTGAGGCTTATTATGACAGGATCCTAGTATGACATGGTTCAAACCTTGGCCGGTTAGGATAACTCTTTCAGTGTGGGTGCAAGACACTGAACTCCATGTAGCTTAGCATGATTTAATGTTGGTTAAGAGAAACTCCCACATGTTTATTTTCAAGTTATGAAGTTATGTATAAATCTATATTTTGGAACCTAATCCTTCCTTCATGTCTTATGTTTGTACTTTGTCATTTATTTATGGTCCTTCTTTATGTAATAAGTTCATTTCAAGCATGTTTTAAACTGATTCTGTCATAACTCATGCATTGCTCACATACTTAGTACATTCCATAGTACTAACGCATATTCTGCTGCATCCTTCGATGATGCAGATTCAGGTACCCCTTCTCAGCTTCATGGCTAGAGTCTCAGGCCACCTCCTTAGTCAATTGTGGTCAGTCCTCATGGTTCGAGGACTAGTTATGCTTTTCCTTATGATAGCTTTACTTCTATACTCCGAGTTAGCTAGGGTCTTTTACTAGCAACTCTTTATGTTATGACTAGAGGCTTTCAGACATAGTTTGTATTCGAGTTCCCTTTTTGGATATTGTATGTTATGTGGCTCTTAGACCCTTATTGATGTTTCCTTATTGGATTTCCGTATTATGCTTCCGCTTATCTTTGGTTATGCTTGAGAATGCTATGACCAAGGGTTATCTTGGGATCCTTGTGGTCCCGAGTCCCGTGTTACATCTAGGGGGTAACCTTGGGGCATGACAAACTTGGTATCAGAGCCTCAGGTTCAAGGGTCCTAGGATATCTGAAAGCTGCATCGAGTAAAGTCTTTATCATGTGTGTGAAGTGCGCCACCCATATGAGAGGGAAACTATGAGATGTCTTAGAAAAACTTCACTTCTTTCATGATCACATTGTGCGATAGAGCTTAAGTCTAATATTCCTCTAATCGTTATCTTATAAATTTCAGATTATGCCTCCTCGACGTGCTATGCCTCCCCGAGCCACTCGAAATGCCACTCCTCAAGTTTTGGTTCCCAATTTCACGAATGATGAGTTTAGGAATGGTATTCACCTACTAGCTCAGACTTTGGCAAATCAACAGGCTCCTGCCCCCACTCATCCTCAAGGTGGGGTAGCAGCCCAAGTTTGTGACTTTATCCGTATGAACCCGCCAGAGGTTTAGGGTTCAAAAGTGAGTGAGGACCCACTTAACTTTATTGATGAAGTGAAGAAGATCTTTGAGGTTATGCAAGTAGCGGGTGTTGATTGTGTTGAGCTTGCATCCTACCAACTCAAGGATGTGGCTCATATTTGGTTCACGCAATGGAAGGAGGCTAGGGTAAGGGATGCGATCACTACGACTTGGGAGTGTTTTGAGAGAGACTTTCTTGATAGGTTCTTTCCCTGTGAGTTGAGGAAAGCGAAGGTGGAGGAATTTGTGAACTTGAGACAAGGTTCGATGTCGGTGCAAGAGTATAGTTTGAAGTTCACTCAGTTGTCTAGGTATGCTCCCTCCATGGTAGCGGACCCGCATGATCAAATGAGCAAGTCCATCTATGGTGTCTCTGATATAGTGAAGAAGGAGTGTAGGTCTGCCTTGTTGTTGAGTGACATGAACATCTCTCATCTCCTGACCCATGCCCATCAGATTCAGGGTGATAAGATTAAGGAGATGGCTAGGGAGAACAAGAGGGGTAGATCCAAGGGATCGAGTGTTGGTCATCATAGGTCTGGGGGTGGACATCGCTCTTCTTTCTATAAAAAGTCATCCGAATCCATTCATTCTTCTGCTAGTTCTCCTAGCCAGGCCCAAAGGCCTCGTCATGATCAGGGTGGTAGAGGATCTGGTTCTTATTCCTACTCTCAGGGAAGTGTTGCTAAGGGGCCTTTTTTCCCCATTTGTACCAAGTGTGGGAAGAATCACCCCGGAGAGTGTCGTTTAGGCACGGGTGTATGCTATGCTTATGGATAGACTGGGCACGTGCTTAGAGATCGCCCTTCAGCTAAGAAGGGGGAGGGAGGTGGTAGGACTCAGTCTACTTCAGCAGCTTCAGGTGGTAGACCTGCCCCGCAGGGCGCAGCTTCTAGTTCTGGTGGTCAGCGCCAGAACTGTCTTTATACTATGTCCTCCCGCCAGGATCAGCAGAGTTCTCCAGATGTGGTTACTGGTATTTTGAAAGTCCTCTCTCTTGATATGTATGCTTTGTTGTATCCCGGTGCTTCTTTATCTTTTGTAACCCCTTATATGGCTTGTAAGTTTGAGAATCGTCCTGAATTGCTTTTAGAACCCTTTCATGTTTCTACTCTTGTTGGTGAGTCAGTCCTAGCCGAAAGAGTCTATCGAGATTAACCTATCTCAGTCCATCATAAAGTCACTTCAGCGGATTTAGTAGAGTTGGAGATGAGTGATTTTGATATCATTCTTGGTATGGATTGGTTGTATGTATGTTATGCCTCAGTTGATTGCCGCACCCGTGTGGTTAGTTTCAAGTTTCCTAATGAACCTGTCCTAGAATGGCAAGGTAGTCCCTTTTCTTCGAAGGGTCATTTCATATCTTATCTTAAGGCTAAGAAGATGATTTCTAAGGGTTATGTCTATCATATAGTTTGGGTTATGGACATGAAGTTCGAGAACCCGACTATTCAGTGTGTTCTTGTTGTGAACGAATTCCTAGAAGTGTTCCCCGATGATTTGCCCAGAGTCCCTCCCAAGCGAGAAATTGACTTTGGGATAGATCTTCTTCCGGATATAAATCCTATCTCTATTCCTCCTTATAAAATGGCCCCCACGGAACTCAAGGAGTTGAAAGATCAATTGAAAGACTTGCTTGATAAGGGTTTCATCTGGCCTAGTATTTCTCCTTGGGGTGCCCCAGTTTTGTTTGTTCGTAAGAAGGATGGATCTCTTAGAATGTGTACTGATTATCGTCAATTAAGCAAGGTCAAAATTAAGATAAGTATCCCATTCCTAGGATTGATGGCTTATTCGATCAGCTTCAGGGTGCTAGCATCTTCTCCAAAATTAGCCTTAGATCCGGTTATCATCATCTTCTGGTTCGGGAATGTGATATCCCAAAGATAGCCTTCAGAACTCGGTATGGTCATTATGAGTTTGTTGTTATGTCTTTTGGTCTAACGAATGCTCCTGCAGCTTTTATGGATTTGATGAACTGTGTGTTCAAACAATATTTGCTTTTCTGGGTCATATTGTGGCTAAAGATGGTATTCGGGTTGATTCTCAAAAGATTGAGACGGTAAAAAATTGGCCTAGACCCACTTCTCCGTCTGATATTAGGAGTTTCTTGGGTTTGGCTGGTTACTATAGGAGATTTGTGGAGGGGTTTTCCTCCCTTGCTTCCCTTTTGACTCGATTGACTCAGAAAAAGGTTAAGTTTCAGTGGTCCGACTCTTGTGGGAAAAGTTTTGAGAAATTGAAGACTTGATTGACTACAACTCCAGTATTGTCTCTACCCGAGGGCCTTGATGATTTTGTTGTGTATTGTGATGCCTCCAGAATTGGTTTGGGTTGCATTTTGATACAATGGGGCAAGGTGATTGCTCATGCTTCGAGACAACTTAAGGTACATGAGAAGAACTACCCTACTCATGACCTTGAGCTAGCAGCCATGGTTTTTGCTTTAAGGATTTGGAGGCATTACTTGTATGGTGTGCATGTGGATGTTTTCACCGATCATAAGAGCCTTCAATATATGTTCACTCAAAAGGAACTGAATTTGCGACAAAGGAGATGACTTGAGATCCTTAAGGATTATGATATGAGTGTACTTTACCATCCGGGTCAGGACAATGTTGTGGCGGATGCTTTGAGTAGGTTGTCCATGGGAAGTGTAGCTTCTATTTGAAGATGGAAAGAAGGAATTGGTTAAAGAAGTTCATAGGCTTGCTCGGTTGGGAGTTTGCCTTATGAGCTCGATCGAAGGTGGTGTGATTGTGACTAATGGTTCTAAATCATCCTTGGTGGCTGAGGTGAAAGCCTAGCAAGACCAAGATCCCGTTCTACTTCAGCTTAAGGGTACAGTTCATCAGCAAAGGGTTGAGGTTTTCTCCCAAGGGGGAGATGGTGTGCTTCGTTATCAGGGTCTCTTGTGTGTGCCAGATGTTGATGGGTTGAGACAACAAATTTTGTCTGAGGCTTACAGTTCTAGATACTCCATTCATCCAGGTGCCACTAAGTTGTACCATAACCTACGTGAAGTCTTTTGGTGGAATGGTATGAAGAAGGACATAGCCGGGTTTGTGGCTAAATGTCCCAACTGTCAACAGGTAAAGGTCGAACATCAAAGACCAGGTGGTATGCTTCAGGATATTTACCTTCCCACTTGGAAATGGGAAGCAATCAATATGGACTATATTATGGGTTTGCCTCGTACTCGAAGGCAACATGATTCTATTTGGGTGATTGTCGACCGAATGACCAAGTCATCCCATTTCTTGGCTGTTAAGACTACAGATGCTGCGGATGATTATGCCAGACTCTACATTAGGGAGATAGTCCGATTGCATGGTGTTCCTTTGTCTATCATTTCTGATAGGGGTCCTCAATTTACATCTCAGTTTTGGAGATCGTTTCAGAAGGATCTTGGTACTAAGGTGAAGCTTAGCACAACTTTTCACCCTCAGAAGGATGGCCAGGCTGAGCATACTATTCAGACTTTGGAGGATATGTTGAGGGCCTGTGTTATTGACTTCAAAGGAAATTGGGATGATCACTTACTTCTTATCGAGTTTGCCTACAACAACAACTTTCACTCTAGCATCAAGATGGCTCCCTATGAGGCACTTTATAGCTGGAGGTGTAGATATTCTATTGGTTTGTTCGAGGTGGATGAGGCAGCCTTGATTAGTCTAGATTTTGTTCATGAGACCATGGAGAAAGTTCAGCTTATTCGGGAAAGGTTGAAGACCGCTCAGAGTCGACAAAAATCTTAAGCGGATGTGAGGAAGAGAGAGTTAGAATTTGAAGTTGATGATTGGGTTTTCCTTAAGGTGTCACCCATGAAGGGTGTGATGAGATTTGGCAAGAAAGGAAAGCTCAGTCCCCATTTTATAGGTCCTTATCGGATTTCGAGGAGAGTTGGTAGTGTTGCTTATGAGTTGGAGTTGCCAGCGGAGTTGGAAGTGGTTCAGCTAGTTTTCCATGTTTCCTTATTGAAGAAGTGTGTTGGCGACCCGAGCTTGATTGTTCTTTTGGAAGATGTAAGTGTAAAAGATAGTATCACTTATGAGGAGGTTCCCGTGGAGATTCTTGATCGTCAAATTCGAAGGTTACGGAACAAAGAAGTTGCTCCGATAAAAGTCCTTTGGAGGAATCATCTTGTTGAAGGTGCTACTTGGGAAGCGGATGAGGCCATGAAGGCCAAATAGCCTAATCTCTTTCCTTCTGACTCAGTTCCAGCTTGATGTACTAGTTTTATCCTTAGTATGTCACTCCGATTCTACTCTGTCAGTTCCTCTCATGAATTTAGCATGCATCCATGTGTTACGAAGTTAGTTTATCATGTTTTCAAGTTGAAAAGTTTTGGTTTTATGATTACCCCTTGATTTCTATGTTTTGATGTTTTGTTGGGATATTTTCCCCTCAGTTTCCCTTGTCTAGCCTTCATTCGAGGACGAATTATCCCAAGGGGGGGATATTGTAACACCCCGTACACATATCCAGCTATCCAAGATGAAAACATCAGAAAAATCCAAGTTCCAGGTACCACGGGTCAAGTCCACGAGTCATGGGAGTGACTCATGATCTCAGTCCTGCAGACCAACCTCAGTACTAACAACCACGAGTCATTTTTATGACTTGTAGAAGTTTCTACGGGTCATCCTGTTGACTCATTGAAGTTGATCAGAGGTCACTCAAGTTCCCTGAGTTCCACGATTAGGTTCTACAACTCGTGGAAGCTTCCATGAGTCATCTTGTTAAACCGTAGAAAGTCTCCTGCAGGTTGAATTTCTTGCAGCTTCCACGACTAGCAGTCCCCGAGTTGTGGAAAAGTCTACGAGTCATAGACTCCACTCGTGGTCACTGAAAGTTGACCAATTTCTAGCCTTTTTCCAATTATTTTCTAGGGGTATTTTGGTCATTTCCCACCCTATTATGTATTAAGTGAAGTCGTTTTGACCAATTTTAGGAGGGTTTTCACCCATATTTTCCTAAGTCTATCTTAAGCTCCTCATTCTTCACTCAAAAAGGAAAATCCCTCTTCAAGCTCAAGTGTCCAAGCTCCAAGTCAAGTCTCCAAATCTTTTCCATTGAAGTGGGTAATCTTCATCCAAGGTATGTAGGTCTTTAACAATGGGTTCCTTTCACCCTTGTGCCCAAAATCCCCAAGTCTTAATTTGGATTTATGGAGTTATGAAATTAGGGTTTTGATCTAAATTTGGGGAAAATTTATGAAATCAGTTTCTATGTTTAAATTCATGGTTTCTATTGATTACACATGATTTGATTATGATTCTCTTGTTGATTTTAAAAGCCCAAGCATGCAAGTTAATTTCTAGCATAAACCCATGAATTTGCATGTTTTCAAGAGAATGTAGACATGATTAGATATCATGGCCTTTATGTAATTACGAAGTTGCATGCCTAGTTCTTATGTTTCTATGAAAATATATGTTTTATGAAAATTGAAATAGAGCTATGCAAATTTTACAAGTGATGAAATATGCCAGTTTTTCCATGATATGAAATATGATGCAAGGCAAGACGCCCGATGTTCCATCAATGCTCATGGGTCATTTTCTAAACCAAAACTCATGAGTAGTATGACGATCCGGGGTATGAACAAGTCATGAATAAGTATGAATAAGTTTGGCATTAGATATGTCATATGTATATGATCTCATGTTATTATTATGTTTTGGGAGTAGTATTTAGCACTGAGAGACGAGGGTACAGATAACCCAAGTCCAAAACTATGTTGCCACCGTAGGTTGCCCGTGTTGAGGCTTATTATGATAGGATCCTGGTATGACATGGTTCAAACCTTGGCCGGTTAGGACAACTCTTTTAGTGTGGGTGCAAGACACTGAACTCCATGTAGCTCAGCATGGTTTAATGTCGGTTAAGAGAAACTCCCACATGTTTATTTTCAAGTTATGAAGTTATGTATAAATCTATATTTTGGAAACTAAGCCTTCCTTCATGTATTATGTTTGTACCTTGTCATTTATTTATGGTCCTTCTTTATGTAATAAGTTCATTTCAAGCATGTTTTAAACTGATTCTGTCATAACTTATGCACATACTTAGTACATTCCATAGTACTAACGCATATTGTGCTGCATCCTTTGATGATGCAGATTCAGGTACCCCTTCTCAGCTTCGTGGCTAGAGTCTCAGGCCACCTCCTTAGTCAGCTGTGGTGAGTCCTTATGGTTCGAGGACTAGTTATGCTTTTCCTTATGATAGCTTTACTTCTATACTCTGACTTAGCTAGGATCTTGTCCTAGTAACTCTTTATGTTATGACTAGAGGCTTTCAGACATAGTTTGTATTCGAGTTCCCTTTTTGGATATTGTATGTTATGTGGCTCTTAGACCCTTATTGATGTTTCCTTACTGGATTTCCGTATTATGCTTACGCTTATCTTTTGTTATGCTTGAGAATGCTATGACCAAGGGTTAGCTTAGGATCTTTGTGGTCTCGAGTCCCGTGTTATGTCTAGGAGGTAACCTCGGGGAGTGACAAAAGGACAGACCCTTGTTCTGAAGTATGGTCCGTAGTCTGACTCATGGTTTATGGTCTTGAAATGATGGTCCTCTAATTAAGGGGAACCATGAGAGATAGGACGAATTATGGTTCTAAACTACGGTCCGTAATCCTATCTGTGGTTCTGAGAGAGAAAATTGGTACTCCTCTTGTCTTTGGATTCACGAGTCAAATGATGGTTCATGGTCCTGGACTACATCCCATTATTTGACTCATGGTCCCTGGGGTATCAACTCTGGGTCTACTGTAAATGGGAATTATGATCAGGATGACAGACCATGGTTCCATACTATGGTCCGTGATCTTAACCGTGGTTCCTGGAAACTTGAATTTTTTCTGAAATTTTCCTGCTGAGTATAGTCCAATAGCTGGTTCAGATGGTGGGGTGTTATAACACGAGTTCCAGATAGCCCAAGTCCCAGAACTACATGCCAGTGTAAGTTATATTTAGCCCTCTGAGGCTCAGTTTAGTGGATCCATCCTAGTTTAGGTTCTATACTAATGACAAGGTATAAAGCAACCCTTCCCACATAGGCTAGACGTTGGACTCTATGTTTGCTAAATGGTTTATGTCAGTTGTAAGAAAATCTCCAATAACATCTTTACTTTTGTTTAAATTTAATGACTTCACAGTCTACGGTTCAAACATGCTTTTATAGTTTTGCATCATGCATTCAATTTTCAGCTATGTTTTAAAACACGTGCCTTTTACTTATGATTTTAAAGTTTATGCATTATCTCACATGCTCAGTACATTCAGTAGTATTGGCACCATACTTTCTTTGTGCTGCATATTTTTATGATGTAGACTTAGTAGCCCGTTCTCTGGCTTGCTAGTAGCTTAGCAAGATTCCATTCAGCTTAGTGAGTCCTCCTCATTTGGGGACTTGGAGTTTAGATTTGTTTAGCTTTTACAGTCTTCCATTTCAAACATTTAGAATTATCTAGGGTTTTATCCCAACAACTTATTTTTTCTAGTATTAGAGGCTTTCAAGCACAAAGACAGTCAGTTTATAGTTGTTATTTTTCAGTGGCATTATGTACTCTCAGATACACTTGTGAAATACTTAGTTTAGTTCACTACCTATGCTGTAAGATTTCACTTAATTATTAGTATGATTGCTTTAGTATGTTCCAGTGCCAAGGGTTTGTTTGAGATCACTTGTGGTTCCAAGTATAGTGTTATATCTAGGGTGTAGACTTGGGTCATGACAAACTTTGTATCAGAGCACTAGGTGCAAGGGTCCTAGGATATCTGAAAAGCCGCATTTAGTAGAGTCTTTTTCATGGGTGTGAAGCGCTCCACACTTTAGAGGGATAGGCTACAAGATATTT
Source organism: Jaltomata sinuosa (assembly GCA_003996215.1). Classification (NCBI taxonomy): domain Eukaryota; kingdom Viridiplantae; phylum Streptophyta; class Magnoliopsida; order Solanales; family Solanaceae; genus Jaltomata; species Jaltomata sinuosa. The sequence continues at coordinate 19,555 of QJPP01005147.1, forward strand.
TAGGAAACTTCCCTTCTTTCATGATTCTTTGTCCTGCGATAATGTTTAACTCTTTTTCTCCTTCTAATTCATGCTTTATGCATTTTAGATAACGCCTCTACAAAGAAACCACACGAGAAAGGGTAATCTTCCAACTTTAATTATAAGGTTACAAATGCTAAATTTTGCGATGCCATTCAGATGTTGGTGCAGGCTATGATTGCACAGGCAAATCAGTAGGCACCAGTCCCTGCTACCCTATATGATGGATCAACTGTTGCTCGGGTAAGAGATTTTGTTTGCATGAATCTTCTAAAGTTCTTCGAATCGAGAGTTGAGAAAGACCCATAGAACTTTATCAACAAAGTGAAGAATATTCTCTAGGTTATGCAGGTGAATAGAACTGAGAGTGTCGAGCTAGCTTCCTATCAACTCAAGGATATGGATTATATTTGGTTCACCCAGTAGAAGGATATTCATGGTAGGAATGCAGCTCCTGCAACTTTTGATTGTTTTGCCAATGCTTTTCTTGATCGATTTTTCCTGAGAGAGTTGAGGGAGGCAAAGTCTGAGGAGTTTATAAACTTAAGGCATGGATCTATGTCATTAAAGGAATATGGATTAAAATTTACTCAGCTATCTAGGTATGCTCCGGAGATGGTAGCCAAGCCAAGGGCTAAGATAAGTATTTTTGTTTCTAGAGTTTCAGACTTGGTGAAGAAAGAGTGTTAGACTGCTATGCTGATTGGGGACATGTATGTCTCTAGACTTATGACTCATGCCTAGAAGATTGAGGAGGAGAAACTAAAGGAGAGGGATAGAGAGAATAAGAAGGCTGGAACACGTAACTTTGAGTATATTCAGTAGAGACTAGTGGTGGGAATCAGTCTCTTTCTAGAAAAGATCATTAGGACAAGCATCATTATTAGCTAGTGCTCTATCCCGAGCCCCTAAACCCATACATAATTAGAAATGTAGGGCATCATTCTCTTGTTCCCAGGAAAGTATTGCAAGAGGGCCTTTTGACCCTGCTTGCAGCAAGTGTAGTAGGAATCACCTAAGGGAGTGCCTTTATGGCAAGAAGGGGTGTTTTAGATATGGTCAAGTTAATCATAGGTAGAAAGAGAGACCCTCCACCAAGAAGGTCCATGGAGGTGATCGGGCTCATTCTACTTCTTCAATAGCTCAAGCAAGTCGCACAGCTCAGTAGGCTACCACTTCTGGCACAGGCGATGGTCAGCACCAGAACTATCTCTATGCCATGTTATCTGACTAGGATCAAGATAGCTCACCGATGTAGTCACTAGTATATTGAATGTCTTTTCTCATGATGTGTATGCTTTATTAGACCTTGGGGATTCATTCTATTTTGTGACCCCATATGTTACTAGTAAGTTTAGAGTCAGTCCGGAACAACTCTTAGAACCCTTGTTTGTTTCCACTCCAATTGGTGAGTCAGTCATAGCAAAAAGACTGTATAGAAATTGCATAGTCTTAGTCCTTCATAGAGTTACCTCAACTGATCTAGTTGAGTTAGACATGATTGATTTTAACATCATTCTTGGCATGATCTAGCTACACGCCTGGTATGCCTCAGTCGACTATAGAACTAGAGTCGTGAAATTTCAATTTTCAAATGAGCCTGTCTTAGAGTGGAAGGGTAGTCCTTTGATACCTATAGGTCATTTCATATCTTACCTTAAGGCTAGAAAGATGATTTCTCAGGGATGAATTAATCATATAGTTTAGGTTAAGGATGACAAGTCAGAGACCCCATCTCTTCAGTCAGTTTCAGTAGTTAGTCAGTTCCCTGAAGTATTTCTTGAGGATCTGCCCGAAGTCCCTCCTGAGTGAGAGATTGGATTTGGGATAGACCATCTTCCAGATATGCAACATATATCTATTACTCCTTACAGAATGAATCTAGCAGAGCTTAAGGAACTGAAGGAACACTTGAAAGATGTCACGACCCAATTTCTCGGTCATGATGGCACCTACAACCCCCGGTAGGTGAACCAAACCCCATAGCCCAGAACAGTTAGTAATGGGCTACTATCTAGCAAATAAGGGAACAAGACGAAGAGAACAGATAAAAGGACTATAAATATATACATATGCGGAAACTAAACCAAACCCCAAGACCTGGTATCACCGTATAGAGCCAAACTACATACACGGAGTGCAAATAATCCAAAATAATATAAACAGATGTCTCTGAATGGTAATAGAGTACATGAAGCAAAAGATAAACTAAAGCTAAGCTCCGATTGCCAAGAGCTCACCCTCAGTCTGAAGTAGTCCCCGACAGATCTCCAAGCACGAATCATAGCGATCTAACGGCGATGGCCCACGCTAGGATCTGCACCCAAAGATGCAGAGGGTAGGGGTGAGCACCAAATGCGAAGCATAAGGTACCCAGTAGGTATCATAGGCCGACTGGGCACATATAAGATAAAAGCGTAGTAATAGACAGAGTAGAAGCAAGCAGTCACAGAAATCAACGAAAGGTACACAGGAACTAGCCTAGAGGGAAATCAACAGAACCATATGTGAGGCTAGTAAGCAGAATATACACACCATAGGCACAGGTGAAAGTAAGAAATAACGCACCTGGGGTCCTTGCAATAACAGTGTATACAAAATAAGTTTACGAAATGGACGGTATACCGGTAACCTCAAGTTTAAGAAGAGGGAAAGAGTAACGATAAGCATGCTCAGAGACATGAATCAAACTCAACTAATCATATCAATCTCAAATCCAGAAACTAACAGTCTAGCAGTAACCAATTTCATACTTAACCGTAACAGGGAACAATGCTGTAAGTAAATAGCAAAAGTCTACCTACAGTCCCCCGGCCGCCCATACAACCGAGGAACACAAACAAGTGAAAACCAACCCCTCCGGCATCCCATACTACCGGAGCGTACAATCAGCAAACAACAAACAAGGGTGGAGCCTCAAACAATGAATGATATGATGCATGAAGGTCTCAAGTGAAATGGTATCTCTGTATGTACCTCCTCCGGCGCCGATCCGGCCCAGCAGGTAGGTTCCATGGAAGGACACTGCCCGTATACCTCTACTCCGCCGTATACCCATCCTTTGGCACACACAGCCCGAAGCCCCTGGCCCAGATGGCAAGGTCCATGGAGGTCCCAGACCCCATACTAAAACTCAGTATCAAACATGTCGTCCGGACACAAGTCCGGTATCAAGATAGAGACCCAGTCTCGAATATGCATGACCAGACCCTGTCCAGGACTAAAGTAGTAGGAAAATATCTCAAAAATCCCTCGAAGGGTGCCCGGGCATAACCGGGTCTAAACAGTAGAAAGTCATCTCAGGTGCTCGGTCCGACCGAGGCTAAAAATCATCTCAAGTAACAAGAAAACTCAACTAGCACTCCGGCCCTGCCGAGTCTAGCGTTAATCGTAAAACTGATGATTTAAAACATAATTTACTTTCTTTTACCCAAGAATACTCACAAGTCAAATCAAACCATTTCCAAATTATTTTCCATAAAAAATGGCCCCCAGGCCATGCAAGGTTTAGAAAATAGTGTCAGTAGGCCCGAAGCCAAAACCATAGTAAAACATGGATAAAACCTCTTTATATGCATGAAAATGGTATGATCACACACTATAGCTGCCCAGCAGCTCACAATCAACCTATCGACCCTGCACAGGCCCACAATTACTAAGCAAGCATAACCAGCCTAGAAGGATAATTCTATGCCCGGGACTCGCGGACATTCCCAAAATCCCACCTTCTATGTTCCAGAGTCAACAAGGCCTCACAGGACCACAAGGGTAAATAAAATATATCGGCAACTACTACAAGCAACGGAGGAACAAAAGTAGGCGAACATGAATAAAGCGGTCGAGGTCTGTGGTACCAACCTAATAAACCAACCCAAGGATGCCCATTAATACAATTTTATTCTATACATGCGGAGTCTAGGGAAAATAAACCGTAACCTACCTGTCGTCCGATGACAAGCTGCTAGAACAACGATGTCCAAATCAAGTTTAATCGGAACTGAAATGGCGTTTTAAAACGTGAAGTCGAGGCTTAAGTCGAGTTTAACCCGACCCGGTTTGCGACCCATTTCGCAACCCGTTTTTTTCCAGACAGTCCGCGGTAAAACAGTCATAACTTTTTACTCCGAGATCAGTTGGATGTGAGGTTTTGTTCTTTGGAAACTAGACTCGTAGAACTTCGATTTGGTATTTCGGGGGACTTCTAACTCCTTATATATTGAGAGAAAAGCCCAGAGACATTTTACCCAAAGTTCAGAAAGTTTATTAAAGGAACTTACGATCAAAAAAATTGACCCAACACCGAAATACCGGTCCTGACGAGCCTTAAGTGACTTGGGGCCGCTACAAACAAGCTCTAACGGTTCAAGGAAAAACGTATACATGGAGATAACCGGAAGGGTCATTACATCATCCACTACTAAAAAGGACTTTCGTCCTCAAAAGTCAAGGTCAAAGGGGTACCTGAAGGCTAAAATAGCTGCGGATACTGATCCCGCATATCTCTCTCGGTCTCCCAGGTAGCCTCCTCGACTGGACGGTGCCTCCACTGAACCTTAACAATCGGGATCTCTCGAGACCTTAATCTCCTGACATCTCTGGCCAAAATAGCTGCCGGCTCCTCAACAAAGGCTAAACCCTCACCCAACTGAACTGAATCCCACTGCAACACATGAGACTCATCTGGGACATACCGACGCAACATCGAAATATGAAATACAGGATGTATAGCTGAAAACATCGGAGGCAAAGCTAGCTGATAGGCAACGCTACCAACCCTCTGAAGAATCTCAAATGGGCCAATGTACCTGGGGCTAAGCTTGCCCCGCCTACCAAATCTCATCACGCCCTTCATGGGAGATACACGGAGAAACACCAAGTCACCGACACTAAACTCCAAGGCACGAAGCCTATGATCAACATAACTCTTTTGCCTGCTCTGAGCATCCCGAAGTCTGTCTTGAATCACTCGGACTCGGTCTAAGGAATCTCGAAGAAAATCTGTGCTCTATGGCCTAGAATCAAAGCCATTAAACCAACCTACCGGTGATCTGCAACGCCTGCCATACAAAGCCTCAAAAGGTGCCATGCTGATACTCGAATGGAAGCCGTTATTATAAGCAAACTCTGCCAAAGGAACAGACTGATCCCAAGAACCTCCAAAGTCAAGAACACAGGCTCGAAGCATGTCCTCCAGAATCTGAATGGTCCTCTCGGACTGGCCATCTGTCTGAGGGTGGAAAGCAGTACTAAGATGAACCTCTGTACCTAAATCTCGCTGAATAGCCCTCCAGAACTGAGATGTGAACTGAGTGCCACGGTCTGAAATAATAGAAGCTGGGACCCCGTGCAACCGAACAATCTCACGAAGGTAGATCTGAGCTAATCTCTCTGCGCCATAAGAAGTTTGAACCGGCAAGAAATATGCTGACTTAGTCAGCCTATCAACAATCACCCATATGGAATCAAACCCATGAGAAGTACGAGGCAAACCAACAACGAAGTCCATAGTAATCCCTTCCCACTTCCACTCAGGAATGGGAAGTCGCTGCATCAAACCACCAGGTCTCATGTGCTCGAACTTAACCTGCTGGCAGTCCAAGCACCGAGATACGAACTCTGCTATATCCCGCTTCATACCACTCCACCAGTAAAGCTGTCTCTAAGTCTCTATACATCTTTGCTGTGCCAGAGTGAATGGAGTATCTAGTACAATGTGCCTCGTGAAGTATCAACTGAATCAAATCACTAATCCTCGGAACACAAAGGCGACTATCAAACCTCAGAACTCCATCTGAATCTAGAGTAGCCCGACTGGTCTCACCCTGAACAACCCGATCACGAAGGTCACACAACTGCTGATCCTCAAACTGACGGCCCTGAATCTGATCAATCAAAGTAGAATGAACCTCAACACTGGCGAGAACTCTGCCAGGATCCGACAAGTCAAGCCTAACCAAACGGTTAGCCAAGGACTGGATGTCCAAGGCCAATGGTAGCTCTGAAACTGAAAGAGAAGCTAGGCTACCCATACTCACTGCCTTCCGGCTCAAGGCATCTGCTACCACGTTTACCTTGCCCGGATGATACAAAATAGTGAAGTCATAGTCCTTCAGTAACTCGACCCATCTTCTCTGCCTCGAGTTCAACTCTCGCTGTCTCGTGATATACTGAAGACTACGGTGATCGGTGAAGATCTCACAGTGAACTCCATATAGGTAATGCCTCCAGATCTTGAGCTCGAAAACTACCACCGCCAACTCTAAATCATGAGTGGGGTAGTTGCGCTCGTGAACCTTCAGCTGCCTCGACGCATATGCTATTACTTGACCCTGCTGCATCAACACACAACCAAGACCAACCCCAGAAGCATCACAATACACGGAGAAGCTCTGACCCTCAACCGGCAAAGTCAAAACTGGAGCTGAAGTCAATAAGGCCTTAAGCCTCTGGAAGCTATCCTCACACTGATCCGACCACTGAAATGGGATATCCTTCCTAGTTAGCATAGTCAAGGGTGCTGCTATGGAAGAAAATCCCTCAATGAACCGTCTGTAGTAACCTGCTAACCCAATAAAGCTGCGAACCTCAGTAACAGTAGTAGGTCTAGGCCACTCACAAACCGCTGAAATCTTTCCCGGATCAACCGTAATCCCATCCTTAGACACCACGTGCTCTAGGAATGCAACTGACTCAAGCCAAAACTCACACTTTGAGAACTTGGCATAAAGCCGATGATTTCTCAAAGTCTGGAGTATAACCCTCAAGTGCTGCTCATGCTCATCTCTACTACGCGAGTATACCAAGATGTCGTCTATAAAAACTATCACAAATGAGTCCAAATACGGGCCAAGAACCCTGTGCATCAAATTCATAAAGGCTGCGGGGGCATTGGTCAACCCAAAAGACATCACCAGGAACTCGGAACTAATGGCCATAACGTGTCCTGAATGCTGTCTTAGGGATGTCCTCAGCCCTAATCCTCAGCTGATGGTAGCCGGACCTCAAATAAATCTTCGAAAACACGACTGAACCCTGAAGCTGGTCAAACAAATCATCAATCCTCGGCATCGGATACCTATTCTTCACTGTCACCCTATTCAGCTGCCGATAATCAATACACATGCGCATCGACCCATCCTTCTTCTTCACGAAGAGAACAGGAGCACCCCAAGGCGACACACTAGGTCTAATAAACCCCTTAGCTAACAGATCCTGGAGCTGTTCCTTAAGCTCCCTCAACTCAGCAGGAGCCATACGGTAAGGAGAAATAGAAATGGGCCTAGTGCCCGGCTCTAGCTCAAAAGCAAAATCAATATCTCTCTCAGGTGGAAGGCCTAGCAGGTCGGTAGGAAACACATCGAGGAAGTCTCTAACCACATGAACAGACTCAGGAGAAGTAGGGTCAGCACTAACATATCAGACATATGCTAGATAAGCTTAAACACCCACGGGAAATCAACTTCCTAGCTCGAAGACAGGAGATGATCCCAGATGGTGCATGGCTAACAGAACCCTGCCATACAACCGGGGATACACCAGGCACAGCTATGGTAATGGTCTTGGCATAAAAATCCAAAACCACACGGTGAGGGGATAACCAGTCCATGCCCAGTATCACATCAAAATCTAGCATATCAAGAATCATCAAATCACCCCAAGTCTTTGAATCACCAATAGATAACATACAGGATCTCACAATCCGATCCACTACTAAAGAATCTCCTACTGGGGTTGAAACAGAAACAGGAACAGATAATGGCTCACTAGCCAACCCCAAACAAAGCACAAAGTAGGCAGATACATATGAACAAGTGGATCCAGGATCAAATAAAGCCATAGCAGGCTGATGGCACACAGAAATCGTACCTGTAATCACAGCATCTGAGGCCTCTGCCTCTGGTCTCCTAGGGACCGCGTAAAACTGACGACGACCTCCACCTGCCCGACCGCCATCCCTACCACCTGCTCTGCCGCGCGGAGCACCACCTCTATCCTGACGACCACCCCCTCTAGCCGGGGGCTGAACTGCCCGTAAAGGCTCGGCCAACTGAACTGTACCCTGCTGAGGGCAATCTCTAGCAAAATGACCAATCGCACCACAAGTAAAACAAGCCCCTGACGGCCTACTCAGTCGAGATGAACCAGCAAATCCTGTATGACCACCACGACCTGATGCCCCAGAAACTGTACCCCTCGAAGACTGGACGCTATAGCCCTGATGGCTACCCTGACCCTGCTTGAACTGGGTACTACCGAAAGTCTAAAGGGAAGCCTGAACCGGTCGGCTGGACTGACCCTGGTACTGCTGTGGCTGATAACTCCGACTCCACTAGCCAGGACCTCTACCACCATATCTGGAACCACTATAGACACCCTGATGTCGAGGCATCTTATCTCTGGACCCCTGATCATGTCGCAGTAAGTCCTCCACAGTGCGGGCATAGTCTATAATAGCCTGGAATGACCGACCACTGGCAATCAATATCTCAGCTGGCTGCCTGATCTCTGGCCTCAAACCCCATACAAATCTGCGGATCCTATCTGCCTCGGTAGGAATGATCATAGCTCCGAATGGTGCTAGTTGATGAAAATGGGTCTCATACTCCGAGATAGTCGTAGATCCCTGCACAAGGTGAGTAAACTGCTCCCTGCGATGCTCCCGATCACTCTGGGGTAGGAACTTGGCCATAAAGGCCTCATAAAACTTAGACCAGGTCAAAGGAGATGACGATGGTGGTCTACAAGCAACCTGGGCCCTCCACGATAACTTCGCTGGGCCCTCCAACTGATAGGTAGTATAACCAACCCCGTGAGTCTCTAACAAACCCAAATGATGCAACATCTCCTCACAGGTAGTAATAAAGTCATGTGGATCCTGTCCAGAAGTACCGGCAAACCTCGGAGGTGCTAACCTCAAAAACCTACCCAACGCCTTCTGCTCTGACTCTGTCATAGCTGGGCGAGGAGCAAGGGGCTGTGCAACAGATGGAACCAGAATGACCTCCGCACGGGGAGCCATAGTAGCCGGCTGCGCTCCTAAGCTCTGTGCCCAGGTCTTCCCCCTGAGCGGATTTCTGCGCTACCTCAGAAGGCCACTCTCCAATCACACCCAAAAGCTGTAATAGTAATCCCCGAATATCTGGAGACTGAGCTGCGGCTGGAGCTGGCATAGAAGTGGGCATTGGAGCTGGTACTGGAGCTGGTGGTACCTGGGCTGCCCCCTGATCCACATGCTGCTCGGGCTCTATCTCAACTCTAGCAGCTCTAGCAGGTGCCACTGTTCGAGAGCGTCCTCGACCCCTAGCTGGAGTGGGAGGCTCATCTCCGCGTGACGCCGATGACCTCGTATGAACCATCTGCAGAAGAATGAAGTAGAACAAATGAGATCTCCAGAAATTTCAAGGGTTGTATGCACGACACAGAAGCAATGAAAGAGTCAAATTTCCTAAAATGCCACTGTAGCCTCCCGAAGATTGAGTACGGACGTCTCCACCTTGATCCGCAAGACTCTACTAGACATTGGCTCCTATACCGATGACACCGGTGAACCAGGCTCTGATACCAAGTTGTCACGACCCAATTTCTCGGTCATGATGGCACCTACAACCCCCGGTAGGTGAACCAAACCCCAAAGCCCAGAACAGTTAGTAATGGGCTACTATCTAGCAAATAAGGAAACAAGACGAAGAGAACAGATAAAAGGACTATAAATATATACATATGCGGAAACTAAACCAAACCCCAAGACCTGGTATCACCGTATAGAGCCAAACTAGATACACGGAGTGCAAATAATCCAAAATGATATATACAGATGTCTCTGAATGGTAATAGAGTACATGAAGCAAAAGATAAACTAAAGCTAAGCTCCGATCGCCAAGAGCTCACCCTCAGTCTGAAGTAGTCCCCGACAGATCTCCAAGCACGAATCACAGCGATCTAACGGCGATGGCCCACGCTAGGATCTGCACCCAAAGATGCAGGGGGTAGGGGTGAGCACCAAATGCGAAGCATAAGGTACCCAGTAGGTATCATAGGCCGACTGGGCACATATAAGATAAAAGCGTAGTAATAGACAGAGTAGAAACAAGCAGTCACAGAAATCACGAAAGGGTACACAGGAACTAGCCCAGAGGGAAATCAACAGAACCACATGTGAGGCTAGTAAGCAGAATATACACACCATAGGCACAGGTGAAAGTAAGAAATAACGCACCTGGGGTCCTTGCAATAACAGTGTATACAAAATAAGTTTACGAAATGGACGGTATACCGGTAACCTCAAGTGCAAGAAGAGGGAAAGAGTAATGATAGGCATGCTCAGAGACATGAATCAAACTCAACTAATCATATCAATCTCAAATCCAGAAACTAACAGTCTAGCAGTAACCAATTTCATACTTAACCGTAACAGGGAACAATGCTGTAAGTAAATAGCAAAAGTCTACCTACAGTCTCCCGGCCATCCATACAACCGAGGAACACAAACAAGTGAAAACAAACCCTCCGGCATCCCATACTACGGGAGCGTACAATCAGCAAACAACAAATAAGGGTGGAGCCTCAAACAATGAATGATATGATGCATGAAGGTCTCAAGTGAAATGGTATCTCTGTATGTACCTCTTCCGGCGCTGATCCGGCCCAGCAGGTAGGTTCCATGGAAAGACACTGCCCGTATACCTCTACTCCGCCGTATACCCCTCCTCCAACACACACAGCCCGAAGCCCCTGGCCCAGATGGCAATGTCCATGGAGGTCCCAGACCCCATACTAAAACTCAGTATCAAACATGTCGTCCGGAAACAAGTCCGGTATCAAGATAGAGACCCAGTCTCGAATATGCATGCCCAGACCCTATCCAAGACTAAAGTAGTAGAAAAATATCTCAAAAACCCCTCCAAGGGTTCCCGGGCATAACCGGGTCTAAACAGTAGAAAGTCATCTCAGGTGCTCGGTCCGACCAAGGCTAAAAATCATCTCAAGTAACAAGAAAACTCAACTAGCACTCAGGCCCTGCCGAGTCTAGCGTTAATCGTAAAACTGATGATTTAAAACATAATTTACTTTCTTTTACCCAAGAATACTCACAAGTCAAATCAAACCATTTCCAAATTATTTCCATAAAAAATGGCCCCCCCGGGCCATGCAAGGTTTAGAAAATAGTGTCAGTAGGCCCGAAGCCAAAACATAGTAAAACATGGATTAAAACCTCTTTATATGCATGGAAATGGTATGATCACACACAATAGCTGCCCAGCAGCTCACAATCAACCTATCGACCCTGCACAGGCCCACAGCTACTCAGCAAGCATAACCAGCCTAGAAGGATAATTCTATGCCCGGGACTCGCGGACATTCCCAAAATCCCACCTTCTATGTTCCAGAGTCAACAAGGCCTCACAGGACCACAAGGGTAAATAAAATATATCGGCAAATACTACAAGCAACGGAGGAACAAAAGTAGGCGAACATGAATAAAGCGGTCGAGGTCTGTGGTACCAACCTAATAAACCAACCCAAGGATGCCCATTAATACAATTTTATTCTATACATGCAGAGTCTAGGGAAAATAAACCGTAACCTACTTGTCGTCCGATGACAAACTGCTAGAACAACGATGTCCAAGCTCGAACCACTCTGAGAAAATCCAAAACTAAATCAGAATCGGATTTGGGCTTGAATAACTTGACGTAGATAATTAACTTCTTTTTGATAATTAATAATATTGCGTCAGCAATTCTGTTCATACGAACTCCTCATTTAATCTTTTCAACACACAGAAGTATGTAAATGCTTCATGTGATCACTTCTACTCCTGGACAATTACAAATTGAAGGCACCTAATTAAATACTCCTGCCACTTAATTCTAGCTAATAAGCTATTGAGTAAAACAGTCATAACTTTTTACTCCGAGATCAGTTGGACGTGAGGTTTTGTGCGTTGGAAACTAGACTCGTAGACCTTCGATTTGGTATTTCGAGGGACTTCTAACTCTTTATATATTGAGAGAAAATCCCAGAGAAATTTTACCCAAAGTTCAGAAAGTTTATTAAAGGAACTTACGATCAAACAAATGGACCCAACACCGAAATACCGGTCCTGACGAGCCTTAAGTGACTTGGGGCCGCTACAAACAAGCTCTAATGGTTCAAGGAAAAATGTATACGTGGAGATAACCGGAAGGGTCATTACAAAAGACCTATTAGATAAAGGTTTAATCAGACCTAGTATTCCCTCCCGAGGTGCTCCGATCCTTTTTGTATATAAGAAAAATGGTTCTCTCAGAATGTGTATCGACTATCATTAGTTGAACAAAGTCACAATCAAGAATAAGTATTCCATCACAGGATTGATGACATGTTTGATCAGTTTTAGGGTGCCTATTATTTCTCCAAGATTGATCTCAATTCTGATTATCTCAGTTCGGAATTAGGGAGTGTGACATTCTGAAAATAGCATTTAGATATCGATATGGTCACTACAAATTTGTAGTTATGTCTTTTGGACTAACAAATTTTCCTTCAGCTCTTATGGACTTGATGAACATGGTATTCAAGCATTACTTGGATATATTCATCATTATTTTCATAGATGATATTCTTGTCTACTCTCGGAGTGAAGAGGAGTATGCAGACCACTTGAGGATTGTTTTGCAGACTCTCAAGGACTATCAATTATTTGCTAAGTTTAGTAAGTGTGAGTTTTGGTTGAAGTCAGTTGCATTTCTGGGTCATGTTGTCCCCAGTGAGGGAATTTAGGTAGATTCATAGAAAATAGAAACATTGAAGAACTGGCCTAGGCCCACTTCTCTGTCAGACATTAGGAGATTTTTGGGCTTGACTAGGTACTACAAGAGGTTTATTGAGGGGTTTTCATCTATTGCTTCCCCATTGAGCAGGTTGACTCAGAAAAAGGTTAAGGTCCAGTGGTCCGATGATTGTGAAAGGAATTTTTAGGAGTTGAAGACTCAACTTTGCCAGCGGGTTCAGATGGCTTTGTAGTCTATTATGATGCATCTTGGGTTGGACTTGTTTATGTTATGATATGGCATGGCAAGTTCATTGCTTATGCTTCTAGACAGCTTAAGGTTCATGAGAAGAACTATCTGACTCTTGATCTTAAGTTAGCAGCAAGGGCTTTTGCCTTGAATATTTGGAGACACTACTTATATGGTATTCATGTAGATATGCTCACAGATCATGAGAGCCTGCAATACGTGTTTACTCAAAAGAAGTTGAATCTTCGACAGAGAAGGTGGCTAGCTTCTTAAGGATTATGACATAAGTGTGCTTTACCATCCGGGCAAGGCCAATGTAGTGTCGGATGCTCTCAGTAAGTTATCTATGGGTAGTGTGAAACATGTTGAAGATGGAAAGAATGAGTTGGCTAAGGATGTCCATTGGATTGCTTATCTAGGGGTTCGTCTTATAGATTCATATGATGGTTGTATCATAGTTCCATTTTGGGTTAGAATCTTCATTGGTGGTTGAAGCAAAGGAGAAACAAGATAGTGATCCTGTCTTGCATTAGCTGAAAGATGATGTCCACCAGCAGAGAGTAGAGGTTTTTTTCCAAGTGGGAGATGGTGTGCTTTATTACCAGGGTCGGTTATATGTTCCAGATATAGATGGGTTTAGGCAATGGATTTTGACAGAGGCTCACAACTCTCGATACTCTATATCCATCTAGGTGCCACCAAGATGTACCATGACCTACAAAAAGTTTATTAGTGGAATAGGATGAAAAAGGACATTGCAAATTTTATGGCTAAGTATCCAAACTGCCAGCAGGTGAAGATAGAACACAAAGACCGAGAGGTATGACTCAGGAGATCAACATTCCTACTTGGAAGTGGAAAGTGATTAATATGGACTTTTTCACAGGCTTACCTTACATTCAACAACAACACGATTCCATTTGGGTGATAGTAGACAGGATGACTAAGTCAACCCATTTTTTGCCTGTCAATACTACAGATTAAGTGCATGACTATGCCAGACTTTACCTTCGTGATTTGGTTAGATTGCATGGAGTCCCCTTGTCTATCATTTCAGATAGGGTTACTCAGTTTACATCTCAAATCTAGAAGTCTTTCAAAAAGGTCTTTGTACCTGAGTAGATCTCAGCACATTATTTCATCCGCAGACAGATGGCCATATGGAGTGTACTATCTATACCTTAGATGAAATGTTGAGGGCATTTGTGATTGACTTCAAGGTTAATTGGGATGATAAGTTACCCCTTATTGAATTTTCTTATAATGATAGTTTATGTTCTAGCATCTAGATGACTCCTTATGAGGCACTTTATGGGTAGAAGTGTAGGTCTCCTATTGGCTGATTTGAGATAGGTGAAGCTACATTAATAGCGTCATCAGTTCGTGAGACTATGGAAAAGGTTCATCTAATTAGGGAAAGGTTGAAGTCTACTCAGAGTCATCATTAATCTTATGCTGATGTGACAAAATGGTATCTTGAGTTTGCAGTTGATGATTGGGTGTTTCTGAATGTTTCGCCCATGAAAGGTATGATGAGATTTGGTAAGAAGCAGAAGCTTAGGCCCTGATATGTTGTCCCTTATAGGATTTTAAGAAGGATTGGCAATGTGGAATATGAATTGGAGCTGCCCGTGGAGTTGGTAGCAGTCCATCTAGTCTTTCATGTGTCCTTATTGAAGAAATGCATTAGTGATCTAGCACTTGTTTTTCCTTTAGAGAGTGTTGGTATGATGGATAGTGTTTATTATGAGGATGTGCCAGTTGAGATACTTCATAGGCAGGTTCACAAGTTGAGGAATAATAAGGTCGCATCAGTAAAGGTTTTATAGTGAAATCAGTTGGTTGAGGGAGCGACTTGGGAAGCTAAAGTAGATATGATGACCAAGTACCCTCATATTTTTCCTCCTAGCACCAAGGTAGTTTGAGGTAATAATATTCCTTATATATTTACTCTTTTCAGTATCTTTTACTTCCATTTACTTGCGATTTCTAAGTATGCATTCATGCTCTATGCATTTCAGTACAGTCCCTACTCTTAATTCAGACCAGTTATCATGTTAGTTATTCAGTTCAATTTTTGGTCATGCAATAGTAGTATTTCCCTCCATTTTCAGTCCAGCCTTAGTCTTCATTCAAGGATGAATGATCCCAAAGAAGAGATATTGTAACACCCCAAAATTCAAACCAACAATTTTACAATTATTTTTTAAATTAAATCGGGCCCGGTAGGTAGGACCCATGAAAGGCTTCCATCATATACCTTTACTCCCCCGTATACCCCTCCTCCTGCACTCTCAGCTTGTAGCCCCTAGTATGAATCGACAAGGTCCATGGAGGTCTCTGAGACCACATTCAACTCTCAAAATCTCAATATGCGTGCCCAGAGTCTATCCGGGTCTAAAATCAGTAATAAACTCATGTCTAGCACTCCAGGCTAGCTGAGTCAAGTATCATCTCAAAATCAGTGATAAAATCATGTCTAGCGCTGCGGCCCAACCAAGTCTAGTTACAGTGTGAAAAACCATCACATAATCTCTTTTATCCTAAGAAAATCTGTAAAACCAGTTTTAAATCCATTTAGCCATTTATAACTGAAAATGGGCCCTTGGGGCCTTGCAAGGTTTAGAAAATCGGTGACAGTTAGGACTGCAGCCTTGTAGTAGTAATAAATTAATACAGAAAACCCTTTTCATGATGATGCTATGCCCAAATATAATATATAACTCAATAGCTCACAATTAACTTACCGACCATGCATAGGCTTAATCCACTCTACAACATAGATAACCATCTATCAATCACGAATCAATGTCCGAGACTCTCGAACATTTCCCAAATATCCCACCAACTATGGTCTAAAAGCATTAGCAAAGGCCACTCACGGCCGCAAGGGGTACTACTACTGTACTAATTCAATTACTGAAGTGGAAATAGCAAGAACAGACAAAAAGGAAGCGGACAAGGTCTGCGGTGCCAACCTAGTAAACCCAAACCAAGGATGCTAAATAGTGGAATTACAATCTATATAGACCAAGTCTAAGACAGGTAAGTCATAACCTACCTGGCGTCCGATGAATAGCTATTGGAAAGATATCGTCCGAGCCCAAACTGCTTTGAGAATCCTTAAATAGAAATTCGACTATCAAAAACATAATATACTTATCAATATGAAGCTAAAAATACCCATAAAGTTGATACTTTGGCTGGGTCAAAATCCAGGTAAAAAATGGGCCCACGAGCCCTGCAACCTGAAATTGAAAATGGAAAATACCACAAGGTTCCCAATGCTGCCAGGAACACATGCTAAAAAATTGAGCATAATTTGGGTAAGAAAAGGGCCCAAAATAGCTCAGAAAAGAAGAGTAGTTTAAAATGTGAAAACTTTACATACCCAAGAATAACAACAGAGAATTACGTACCATGTAGAGAGGGAACAAGGTCAACAAGGTAAAACACGCTTCTCAATGAATGACTACTCCCAAACACATAGCTAAAACACAAGAATCAACACAAAGTTGAGTTAGGAATCAACCATGGAACCTTAGCCATGACTATGGAGAAATTGGAGAAGAGAGGCTTACTAAATCGAAGGAGGAAACGATGGAGACCACCTATCGATGAATTTGCACGACTATGATATGATTTTGCCCAAGATTTTGGTGTGGGAAATGGTTTAGAGTGAGAGGGGAAATGAGAAATGAGGCTGAAATTTTGAGCAGACAAGCTTTTATAATGCAGGTCATAGAGCAGCGCGATCAGGGTCGCCAGCCGCGATCGCGCTAAAGGAGGCAATAGGAGAACTGGAATGATCACGCTAAAGGAGAAACAAGGGCATCTACGTGATTTCTGTGCCCAGGCGTGATGTCACTGAAGGAAAAAAGAGCCAAGGGCATGATCGCGGTGCTCTTGCGTGATCGCACTGAGCACTGCTTAACTGCAGAAAAACCAACAATTTTAAAACACTCCCACGGGGGTTCCAGGTTCATTCAAAACTCGGTTCACACAAACCTAACATGTAACTTGAGTGGAAATGATGTTTCAGACACAATGAAATTGATGAAACTTCTATACGAGGTTATCTCAATGAAATGTTGACCCAAGTCAACACTTGTGAATTTCAACTTAATACCCAAAATGAGCCCAGCTCACCCGAGACCCAAACCAGCCACTTATCTAACCCAAACTCGACATTCTTAAGTTGATGAAACCGTCGGATTTTGAATCTGATGCTCCAATCATTAAAAGTCTACCAAAGTCAAAATCTTAACTCTAACAGGCCTAAAATCTCAGAAAGTGAGACAAAACCATACAAAAAGCTCCCAGGCTTGACCAAGGGTCCAACTAGACCAAAATCCATGCTCTGGAGCTAACGGAATTGTCAGAATTCGATTTCAAACATGTTTCCTAAGAATGTTGACTAAAATCAATAATTTCCTAAGTTAGAGCTCTAAAACAGGGAAATGGTCATAACGACCAAACAAATGGCCTGTGCACCAAAGCACTGGTCCCAGCAAGTCATAAATAACTTGGGGATGCTATAGGTAAGCTCTAACAGTACAAGCAAAGTAAAATGCAAACATGACCAGAAGTGTCATTATATCATCTACTACTAAAAGGACTTTCATCCTCAAAAGTCAAGAAAAGAGAGTACCTAAAGTTTAAACAACTGTGGGATACTGAGCCTGTATCTCTCTCTCGGTCTCCCAAGTAGCCTCCTTGACTGGATGGTGCCTCTACTGAACCTTAACCACATGAATCTCTCTGGACCTCAATCTTCTGACATCGCTGGCTAGAATGGCTATCGGCTCCTCAACAAAAGTCAAACCCTCATCTAACTGCACTAAATCCCATTGTAACATACCTGAATCATCCGGAACATAACACCATAACATAGATACTTGGAAGACTGGGTACTTAGTTGAGAACATAGGAGGTAAAGATAATAGATAAGCAACATGACCAACCCTCTGAAGAATCTTAAACGACCTAATATACCTGGGGTTGAACTTGCCCCACCTACCAAATATCATCACGCCCTGCATAGGCGATACTCGAAGAAATACCTGGTCACCAACACTTAACTCTAAGGCACAAAGTCTATGGTTTGCATAACTCTTCTACCTACTCTGGGCTGCCCAAAATCTATCCTTAATCACCCAAACTCTATCTAAGGAATCACGAAGAAGGTTTGTACTCTGCGGTCGAGACTCAAAACCATCAAACCAACCCACTGGCGATCTGCAATGCCTGCTATACAATGCCTCAAAAAGCGCCATGCAAATACTCGAGTGATAACTGTTATTATAAGCAAACTCTAACAAAGGCACATACTGATCATATGAACCTTTAAAATCAAGAACACAAGTCTATAACATGTCCTCCAGGACCTGGATAGTCCTCTCAGACTGGCCATCTGTCTGAGGATGAAATACAGTGTTGAGCTGCACCTCTGTACCCATCTCTCACTGAATAGTCCTCCAAAATTGAGATATAAACTTAGTACCACATTCTGAAATAATAGAAAGTAGAATCCTGTGCAAATGGACAACCTCACAGAGATAAATCTGAGCCAACCTCTCTACACTATAGGAAGAATGATCCGACAAAAAGTGTACAAACTTAGTTAGTCTATAGACAATAACCAAAATAGAGTCAAATCCTCAAGAAGTATGTGGCAACCGTGCTATTAAGTCTATAGTGATTGCTTCAACTTCCACTCAGTAATGGGAAGTCTCTACATCAATCCACCAGGTCTCATGTACTCGAACTTAACCTGCTGGTAGTTCAAGCATCGAGATACAAACTCCACTATGTCACTCTTTATACCACATCATCGGTAAAGCTTCCTCGAATCTTGATACATCTTAGCTATGCCTGGATGGATGGAATAGATGGAACAATGAGCCTCACAAAGAATCAACTATATCAAGTCCCAACTCTTGGAACACAAAGGCGACTATTAAATCTCAAAATACTATCAGAATCTAAAGTAGCCCTGCTGACCTGAGCATGCACAACCTGATCACGAATGTCACACAAATGTTGATCCTTAAACTAACGTTGTTTAATCTGAACAACCAGAGTAGAAAGGACCCCAACACCAGAAAGAACTCTACTAGGATCTAACAAATTAAGCCTAACCAAAAAGTTAGCCAAGGACTAGATGTCCAAGGACAATAACCACTCCAAAACTAAAATAGATGCCAAATTGCCCATACTTATTGCCTTCCGGCTCAACTAATTTACTACAATGTTTTCCTTATCCAGATGGTACAAAATAGTAAAGTCATAGTCCTTTACTAACTCAATCTATCTCTGCTGCCTAAAGTTTAGCTCTCGCTGACTCATGATGTACTGAAGACTATGGTGCTTGGTGAAAATCTCACAGTGAACTCCATATAAGTAGTGCCTCCAGATATTGAGCGTAGAGACTACCACTGCCAACTCCAAGTCATGAGTTGGGTAGTTACACTCGTGATCCTTCAGCTACCTCAATGCATAAGCTATCACTCGACCCTGCTGTATCGACACACAACCAAGACCAACTAACAAAGCATCATAATACACTGCAAAACCCTGACCCTTAACTCGCAATGACAACATCAGAGCTGAAGTCAATTGGGCCTTAAGCCTCTAGAAGCTATCCTCGGGATTTATTCAAAACCCCATGCATGCAAATGAAATATGCTACTCTACTAAAAACAGCATTCTAGACTCAATAAAATTAATGAAATACCCAATAGAGATCGTTTTGATAAAAAGTGGGTTCCACACTAAAATCATCCATTTTTACTAAGAACCAACCAATAGCCCAAAATGAGTCCAGAAGCCTCCATATCCAAACCAAAGGTCCCATTAGCCCAAAGTCCATGCTCCAGAGCTAATGATGCTGACATAATTCTTATTTAAATCTGTTTACCCTGAATGTTTACAAAAGTTAACTCTTTTAACTTTTAGATTCTCAAAATAGGGAAATTGACTTAAAACACAAACAAACTGCCCTAGAACTAAATTGACTATCTTGTCAAGTCATAAATAATTTGTAACCACTTTGGGAAAGCTCAAAACCCTAAAAATGCACAAAAATAGAGAAAATAACATATAGGGCCATTACATCTTCACAATTTCTTACCACTTTAGTACTAGATACATAACACTCGTCAATCAACCGTAATTCTCCCTACTAACTAGCCACAAATCTCACTCTTATTATTTTTAATGGGCTTAAAACAAATTTGCTTCTGCCCTAATTTTCTCCTTTCTCTTCTCTCTCTATGGGGACCTAATTTGGGATTTAAAACTTCAAGTTTTATCGATGGTGATTTGAGAAATTCATCAAAATCTATGTTGATTTCTAAAAAAATCAATTACTGGAGATGATAGATCTCCTGTAGACAAAAAACATACTAAAAATTCAGATATTTCTAACAAGCAAATTGAGAGATCTAGTGAAGAGAAAAATTCATTGTTATCTAGTTAGGAGGTAGAAAATCACAGGCAAAATTGAACCCTTTTCGACAAGTTTTGTGGCAGCTCTCCCCTTGGGGTTTGTTCCTCACCTCAAGGCCATCCTTCCCCTAATTTTTTAGTCCTCAATGAGGTTAATGATTTATGTAATTTATGATATGAGCCTAAAGTGGTTAATTAAGATGTAATCCTAAAGTGGCCAACTCATAGACATGCACCCAAAGTGGCTAACTTATGATCATGAGTAAGAAGGAACCAATGGTTTAATTCTTCCTGAATATATGAATATTACCACAACATTCACAAGGTTACTTGAAGATACAAATTCATGAATTTGCAAGTATGATATGACAATACCAGTATAATATGAACCTTTATGAATCTAATGGATAGTTCTTGGGATATAATATGAACTTAATATGTGCTTAAGAGGATCAGTTGGTTAACCAAGAAGGTGTAAGTGGTAAGGGACTGTAACACCCTACCCTAGAAATTCTAAGCTAAGATCTAAAGCATTCTTCATATGTTGTTAGACCCGAACCCAATGAAATTTCTACGAATCTAAGTATTAAGATCAATTCTTATGTTTTGGAGGTATATTAGATATGCATGAAAGTCATAAAGAACCTTTAGCTCAAAGTTAAGTTGAAAGCCTTTCTACCGATTTAGTTTTCATGTAAGTTCTTACTAGGGCCAACTTCAGACGATCACTGCTCTTAGAATATGAAGAGTTATGTGTCCTAGTACCTAAAAAATTAAAGGTATTTGAGTTTTTTTTCCTAACGCCACTGACCACTCATCAATTTGAGTTTGGAGTAAGAAGTTATGGGCATTTTGGTGAAGTACTGTCAGGAAACCAAAGATTTGACGACCGTTTTTGATGGCCATAGGAATTTTGATGGCCATTTATAATGGCCTATGGGAGGTCCGATGGCTCGTGGGACTCCCTCCATTAGAATGGACCAGTGATCTATTTTAGCCCTTAAACCCCATAATTTTGTCCCTACGGCCCGTAGGAGTTCCGACGGCCCATGGGAAGCACCGTCTGGCGAGTTTTCAACACTTTTTTAGTAGTTAAGTTAGGGATAGTTTGGTACTTTCCTTACCTTAGGCCTTTTCTCACATTGTTTAAACACCCAAAAAGAGTTATTCCTCAAAAAAACACCGATCAATCTCTAAAGTATTCTCTCAAGACTCTAAGGCAAGACACCTAGTGTTTCAAGCAATCAAGAACATAGAAGCTCAAGCAAAAAAGTCTCTCAAGGGTTTTTTCTTTAGATTTCTTCTCCAAGTCTCCACCTCTAACCTTAGGGATTCTTCTCCAAGTTTTCATCCCTAGGGTTCTAGCTAAAAGTTCTTCAAGTTTCAGGTATGTGAGTATTCAATAAGGGTCTTCTTCCATCCTTATGCCTAAAACTTCAAGTCTATTTTGATTTTATGGAATCTACGAAATTAGGGTTCTCACCTAAATTATTAAATTCTTATAAATTCAGTCTATTTATATCACTACATGATTTTTAATCCTATTTGAATGATTATGCATGGGTTTCTACAGTATTTTCTAATTCCATGATTTAGGATTTTTACCCAACTATGACTAATTCCTCAAATTTAGTTTCCCTATGTTGTCTTATGATCATGGTTCTTATTAAAAACTTTATTATGCATGATTTTTGGGCCTTTATGATATTATGAATCAAAAACTTCTATTTTTAGAATCTATGAAGCTATGCATGTTTTAAGCAAGTTTTCCATGATTTTGCTATGAGCATAATGTACAAGACATGTTACTTCATTTCAGTTTACAGTCATTTACAGTTAGATAGGGTCCTATCCCAGCAACTCTTCAGTTAGTAGAGGCTTCATAAATAGACAGTCAGTCACTTAGTTGTATCACTTTTCAAATGACTTTGTATTTTAGCTTTATGATGTTCATTTTATTACAGTATTCTTCCAGAGCTCAAAATATGTTTTAGCTTCTGCATTATATTTCCGTTTGTATCTCAGTAGTATGTCATTTCATTAGTTAGCTTGGGGTCACTTGTGACCCTAGGCACCGTGTTATATCCAGGGGGTAGGCTCGAGGTGTAAAAAACTTAGTATCAGAGCACAGAGTTCAAATGTCCTAAGGTATTTGTAAAGATGTGTCTAGTAGAGTCTTGCTTATAGGTGTGTTGTGTACTACACTTATAATTAGGAGGCTACAGGGTATTTAAAAAATATTTTCCCTTTTTTCATACTCTAGATCGTGCAGCACAACTGTTCTTTAAGAAGCTTATGCAAATTTGTGCATTTCTCCAATTCCTCCAATCATGCCTCATCTTCAAGGTGGTGGAAATAATAAATTTTAGATTCTTATCAGTGATATGCTCTCAGATAGAGTCATCTGAAAAGTTAAAAGACTGTAGGGTTTGAGAGGAGCCCACTAGTGCATTAAATTCTACCAATCCAAAAGCATATACCATTTTACATTCGTGCAATTGAGCCTACAGTAGAATGTGCTCATAGACCCTCATCTAGAAGCTTTATTAAGAATGGCACCCTTAGTAAAAAAGAATGGTTCCCTAAGTGCTTGGGTAGTATAGGCACTCAAGAGTTAGTGTGAATTCAGATGTTATGGGTCATAAGTAGTAAGATGAGCCCAGAGCTATATGTATGAATTTAGAAGTGTAGTAGCTAAAAGAGTTGGGGTAGTGATGGACTAAAGTATATTGACATAGTCATGTATCAATAAGGTGAGTATTGGGCTGATAAGTCCCTTGACATTGAGGGAAAAGTAACAAGTTATGTGTATATTCCATGGTAGCATGTAGAGGGAGAATGGTTGGTTAAGATGACTTAGAGCATATTTGAATTAGGAAAGAGGCTCATGAGGGCATGTTAATGTGTTAAAAAAGATTAAGTATAGAATGAATAATGAATCAATAAGGATTTGTGTAATAAGGTAGTAAAGAGGATTAGTAGTGTTATAAAGAAGAATGTACTTGTAGGCTAAAGTTAGATAGGAGGTGTGGTTAAAGTTGATTATTTTGTCATAAATTTTTAGTGGACTAATGTTTCTTGATTGTCATCTTGTAGTTGTAAGCCAGTGTATTATGTGAGATATTGTGTTGTTATCCATGTTGAGTACTAGGCACTAAGTTTGAACTGTGGATGATTACTGAGGTAAAAAGATTCATAGTTAGGTATGTTGATGCTAGTTTTATAAAATTGACCCAGTAGGCCTGACCTAGCTTATGCAGAAATTTAAGTTGATTAATTTTCCACAAGTGTGGTGGTGCAGGTATGCTGCATGTGTGATCCCTATATGAATTAGTAAATAGGTGACTAAGCCATGATGTAAAGAAGGGAGCATTAAGCATTAGAAAGATATACGTGTACCCAGAGTAGTATGTTGTTACATGATATTCAGAGATTCTATGGTACTATGTGTGACTAGTTTAGAATTCTTGGGTTGCTAATTATGGAAAAGGCTACGTGTATATTATATGGTGTTATTAGAGATGAATTCAGGAGATTATAGATAGATGATGTTGAGTCCCTTAGTGCATTTTTAATTTAGTTAATTTGGGTGGATGTAAACTTAGAGATGTGATGTTAGTAGACTAATAATAGAAGGTCAGCTTGTTAATTGCTAGAAAAAGTGGTTATAAACACCAGTAAGAGTTGAGTCCTCTAGTGTTAACCTTAAGGGCAAAGAGGAAACTAAGAGATGCCTCAGAAGAAGACCTAGCAAGGATTTAGCATCTTCAGTTATAACCTATCAGAGAGAGTTTAGTGTCCATGAGTACAGTGATACCCCGACCTTACAAGAGTTAGTTGATTATAGCCTAGTATGGGAGAGAGATCCTCAAACTTAGAGGGATGGCTTTCAAACTAAGGAGGAGATGGTAGAATGAGAAACCAAGTCGACTCTTGTGACTTAACTAGTATAAATTCCAAAAAAGAGCTATGGTGGTATATCGATCCATTCTTATTCCAGCGGATTTCCTAAAACTTTAGTCAGATAACACTATACTCAAATGTATTTGTATCATATTCATGACTAAGTTCATGCACTTCATACAGATTCACGTCCATGCTCATATTCCTAGAATGAGAAGCAACTGCTTCAGACAACAATCCCAGTCTTACTCTATGATTCCATGAATTCCAGCTTTATGTCAAGAGACTTACTACATATAATCTCATCTCTCACTGTATCTTCAGTTCTATGCTCTTAGTCCTCATGTTATGCCTTAATGGCTAATGGCACCAGGTTATCTCATGTATATGCGCAGATCAAATCTTTTGAATAACTCGTGCATATGATTTCCTTGCTCTAAGCCTTATGTAAATTCACCCATAATAGTGAGAGATGGTTATAACATGTATGCTCAGAATAACCGTCTATTCAGGCCTTATATGCTCAATATGTGATGTATTTGTGCCCTTTGCACTCGATTCCCTAAGTCTCATCTTAAGTGACTAAGTCTCGTTATGTATAAGTCAAGATTCAATAGTATACCTCATCCTTGTTAATGATGCTCAGTTCAGATTTAGTATTCACAGCCAAGAGTAGGTCTCTAGTCACAGGTCAGGTATCAAACTAGAATGACCATGTTAGTTGTAGTACTTATGCCTCTGGGTTAGGTTTGAACATGGTGAAAGCAAGTAGTTAGGCTCAGACCTTAGAAGTTATATTTTCTAATTTTACACTTATGATTCGTGCTTAGCCGCCTCTTCATAATTTATATGAGACTCCTTATATCGAATAAGTTTAGACCTGTCAGTATCCATTTCCTCAGACCAGAAGGCTTTACATTCAGTTTATTCCATGACAGTAAGTTCAGTTCAACAGAGAAGTTGAGTTGCTTGCTTTAGTCACTCCATTCTAACTTGACCTTCATTCGAGCATGAATGATCCCAAGGGGGAGATATTGTAACACTCCAAAAATTCTAAACTATGATCTGAAGCATTCTTCATATGTTGTTATACCCAAACCCAATGAAATTTCTACGAATCTAAGTATTAAGATCAATTCTTAAGTTTTGGAGGTGTATTAGATATGAATTAAAGTCATAAAGAACCTCTAGCTCAAAGTTATGTTGAAAGTCTTTCTACCGATTTAGTTTTCATGTAAGTTCTTATTAGGGTCAAATTCAAATGATCATTGCTCCTAGAATATGAAGAGTTAGGTGGCCTAGTACCTACCAAATTAAAGGTATGTGAGTCTTCTTTCTAATTCCACTGATCTCTTGTTAATTCGAGTTTAGAGTAAACAGTTATGGGTATTATAGTGAAGAACTATCAGGCTGTCGAAGATCCAACCACCGTTTCTGATGGCCGTGGGAATTCTGTTGGCCATTTTTGATGGCCCGTGGGACCCCTATCATCAGAATGGACAAGTTATATATTTTATCCCCGAAACCCCATTATTTGGTCCCCATGGCCCATGGGAGTTTTGATGGCCCGTGGGAAGTGCCATCCGGCGAGTTTTCTGCACTTTTTCAGTAGTTAAGTTGGGAATAGTTTGGTCCTTTCCTTACCTCAGACCTTTTCTCACATTATTTAAACACCCAAAAAGAGTTATTTCTGATAAAAACATCAATCAATCTATTAAGTATTCTCTCAAGACATTAAGGCAAGACACCTAGGGTTTCAAGTAAGGAAGAGCATAGAAGCTCAAGCAAGAAAGTCTCTCAAGGCGTTTTCCCTTAGATTTCTTCTCCAAGTCTCCACCTCAAACCTTAGAGATTCTTCTCCAAGTTTTCATCCCTATGGTTCTACCTATGAGTTCTTCAAGTTTCAGGTATGTGGGTATTTAATAAGGGTCCTCTTCCACCCTTATGCAGATTCTTCTCCAAGTTTTCATCCCCATGGTTCTAGCTATGAGTTCTTCAAGTTTCAGGTATGTGGGTATTTAATATGGGTCCTCTTCCACCCTTATGCCCAAAACTTCAAGTTTATTTTGATTTTATGGAATCTACGAAACTAGGGTTCTTACCCAAATTATGAAATTCTTATGAATTCAGTCTATTTACATCACTACATGATTTCTAAACATATTTGAATGATTATGCATGGGTTTCTACAGTATTTTCTAACTCTATGATTTAGGGTTTTTACCCAACTATGACTAGTTCCTCAAATTTAGTTTCCCTATGTTGTCTTATGATCACGGTTCTTATTAAAAACTTGATTATGAATGAATTTAGGCCTTTATGATATTGTGAATCAAAAACTCTATTTCTAGAATCTATGAAGCAATTCATGTTTTAAGCAAGTTCTCCATGATTTTGCTATAAGCATAATATACAAGACATATTTTCAAATACATAATTTTTAGTATATGACTTATGACATGATATGGATCTTAGACTCAGAGCAGTAAATTTCTTTTTTTATATGACATCCTGATATGCTATCAATGCTTATTATCCAAAGTAGAGTTCATGAGTAGTATGACATCCAGATTTTCCATTTATGAATTATAAATAGTTTTGACATCTAGACATATCCACATGAATTATGAAGAGTTTTAACATCCAGATATGTCACATATATGTGAGCTCTATGATATGTTTTGGGAGTAGTATTTAGCACTGAGTTGATACAGGTTCTAGATAACCAAGTCCAGAACTACGTTGTCATTGTAGGTTTGCCTTTTTTAGGTGCACTTCAAGATCCTTATGTACATGGTTCTAACTTTGGCAGGTTAGGACAACCTTTTTCAGTATGGGTGTATGACACTGAACTCCATAGTGCTCAACAGGGTTTATGTCGGTTGCAAAAAACTTCTGCAAGAATGGTTATTAAACTACTAAAGTTACATGACTTTCAGCTTTCAGGCTTAGGCTTATTACTTTATGACGTATGCTCAAACTATGATATTTACCTATGATTTGTGACTATAAATATGCTTTCATCTTACAATATAACTTGAGTCCTTGTATTACAACTTTTTCTACTAACATATGATTTAAGTTTTAAGCATGATTTCAAGTATATTTTGTGACATGACATATGCATATTTCACATACTCAGTATATTTCATAGTACTGATCTATACTCTATTATGTTGCATCTTTCATAATGTAGATCTAGTAGCATATTCTCAAATTTGCGGCTTGTAGTTCAGCAGCATCTCAAGTCAGCTTGGTGATTCCTCATCATTTGGGGACTTAGAGTTATTTAGATTGTTACTTTATTTTAGTTTGCAGACATTTAGAGTTAGTTGGGGTCCTGTCCCAGCAACTCCGCAGTTAGTAGAGGCTTCATAGACAGTCAGACAGACAGTCAGTCAGTTTGTTGTATCAGTTTTCAAATGACTTTGTATTTTAGTTTTATGAAAGTTCATTTATTATAGTATTCTTCCGGAACTCAACACATGTTTTAGCTTCCGCATTATCTTTTAGTTTGTATCTCAGTAGTATGCAAGGCCATGGGTTAGCTTGGGATCACTTGTGACTCTAAACACCATGTTACATCCAGATGGTAGGCTTGGGGCATGACATGGACCCACTATCCAAAACTATATTTGTCAATGTAGGAATAATTTATTCATTGAATTCATATGACTTTTCATATTCCCTCTATGAGGATAATTTGGCTTGCCTAAATGCTATTATATACAGAAAATACCAATCCTTGTGGCAAACATAGATTGGTACTCAACCAATCGGGTAGTGATTGGACCTACATAGCTCATGGTGTATTATGTACTTATGTTGGTTATACCATCTAGTCTAAAATATTAATTAATGATACAAATAGGTATTCTATCTCGCAATTTTGTTTCATATTTTCTTGTTGTGAATCATTATTTCAGTTTCACATTCATATATTATGCCATGTCCCCTTTTTCGCAGTTTTATATACCATACATTCATCTATATTGATGCCTATGGTATTGTGTTATTTCATAATGTAGATTAGGTACGCACATTCGCAGTTCATTGCATCCTTAATATTTGTATAGATCAACTACTGGTGAGTCTTCTATCCCTCTGGAGGCTTAGCTAGTATTTTTAGTTAGTCAGCTATAAAGTAGGTTGGGGCCTTGCCCTAGAAGTCATGGTGCATTTGGTTTAGAGGCTTCTTAGATAGTAGTAGTGTTTATGTTATGCTTACTTTCAGATTTGGGTTCTAAAGATTTGGATTATGGATTGGTCCCCCTTTATATCAATTTTCATGAACTCATTTATAGATTCAACAATTATGTCTTAGTTAAATGCTCTTGATGTATGCTAACTGGTTTGCTCAAGCCAGAGATAACATCGGGTGCTGGTTACTTCCAGGGTCTAGGGTTGAAAGGTGACAAACTTGATATCAGAGCACAAAGTTCAAGTGTTCTAGGGTGTCTATGAAGCCATGTCTAGTAGAGTCTTGCTTATGGGTGTGTTGTACACCACACTTATAATCAGGAGGCTACAAGGAATTCAAGAAAAGTTTTATGTTCTTTCATACTCTAGATTGTGAAATAGAGTAGTTCCATAAGAAACTTATGTAGATTTGTGTGTTGCTTTAATTCCTCTTACTATGACTCATCTTTGAGGTGATAGAAGTAGAAAAAGAACAATTTCCTATTGATATGGTGCTCTTAGATAGAGCCATCAGAAAGTTAAGAGGCTGCACAAGGGCTTGAGGGTATCCCACTAGTGCATTTAAGTATATTGATTCAAAAATGCACTCTTGTTATCGTGAATCATGCATTGATCCTATGGTAGATTTTGCTCTAAGACCATTCTCAAAACTTTGTTATGGATGACAATCTTATTAGGAAAGTATGGATCTCTAAGTGCTTGGGTAGTATTTTCTCCCTATTGATGGTGTGATATGGGGTGTTGTAAGCCATGAGTAGTAGAATGAATTTAGAGCCTGAAATATGAAGTTGAGGGTTGTGGAGAATGATAGGTGTGAATTATATGGTGTCCCTGAGAGCTGAAGCTAGAGAATTTTAAATAAGATAGATGATTTTGAACCTGTTAGTATAAGCTCTTTTTTGCTTTGGGTGGATAGAGGTTCGTATGTATGGTGTTTATAAGACGGTAAGAGTATGAATCCTACAGTGATAGACTTAGGAGCAAAAGGGAAAATTAGGAGTTGACTCAAAAAGAAGCCCTAACAAAAATTTTAGTGCCTATAGATGTAGTCGTCAAGCAAGAGGTTAGAATTTATATGTATAGTGATACCCTGACCATACAGAGATAATTAATTATAGCCAACCTTAGGTAAGAGGTCGTAAGACTTAGAATGTCGACCTTTAAGCTAATGAGGAGATGATAGAATAAGGAACAAAGTCAGTCAATAGAGTTCTATAGAAGAGTTATGATGAGGTAATTATCCATTCTTATTCTAGCATATTTTTTAAACTTCCGTCAAGATGACACCTTACTAAAATGTATTCATATCATGCACATGAATAAGGTTTATGCACCCCGTGCAACTTCATGTCCATGCTTAGTCCCTAGAATCAGAAGCAATCATTTCAGAAAATGATCCTATTCCTACTTATGATTCCATAAATCCCAGCTTTATGTTATGAGACTTATTTTATATATATATAAATATGAACTCATGTCTCACATTATGCTAATTAAGTTGTATGAACTCAGTCTCAAGATATGTCTTAAGGACTAATAAAATTTTGCTACATCATATATATGCCCAAATTAGATTTCTTGAATGATTTGTGCTTACAATATCTTTTCTCTAAGCCCTATATATGCCCACCCATATTGGTGGTGGATAGTTATGTCGCGTTTGTGCTCAGAACAGTCCCCTCATCATGCCTTAGGTGCTTAGCATATGAAGTACGCATGCCCATTACACTTGATTTCCTCAGGCCTCATCGTGAGTGGATGGATCATGATAAGTATAAGTCCAGATTGCACAGTATCTCTTTTCATTCTTGATGTTCATGCATCCACTCTACTACTTCAGTGACTTTGACTTATGTTTTGGTAGATGTTTCGTTTTGTATTGACTATGGTGTGCTTGTGTCACCTAAGTTGTTAAGTGTGGGTGAAATCTGAGATAAGGATGAGTTATGGATAGTGGTTAGATAGGGGAATATATGATGTGACTCCATGTAGAAATTCTTGAAGTTGCTGAATGTAGGAGTGCTTGGGAAAATTCTTAGATAGAGTAAGCTACAAATAAGCCATGAGATGGTTACAGTGATAGGATTGAATGTCATGTTGATATACATGTGTACCATTGCACTAGCTCAAAGTTGGGTGATTTTTGTGAGAGAAAGAAGTAGTATTCTTGCGGGATAACTCTAGATGCAAGAGACTTTGTCGAGTTAGGCTTAAATGTGGTGAACGCAAGCAGTTAGACTCAAACTTTAGTATCTATACGCGCACATGTGAGAATTATAAGTTGTAAGTAATATGCATGGTACTCATAGGAATTGGTGTAGTTAAAAATGGGTGCTAAGCTTAAAGTCTACCAATCCTATCGTAAGGGGAAAATAGTCTTTCTCCTACTCTTTGCCCAACAAACTCATGCTTCATGTTTGGTAACTTCAGAGTGAATGAGACTTATGTCCAAGTCTATGTCAGATCATTCATTCTCTATGAACCAATGTCAGATGAATAAGATACTAGGTCATGTTAATGTTTTATATCTAGATGTCTCATGTGACTCATGCTTATGGATTATTTTCCTCAGAACATTATGAAACTTCCTATAAGGATGATATCATTGATGATGAATAAAGAGTAAGGTAAGTTTCAGGAGAGAGTTCCTTTTTCCATGCTTTAAAAGGCTAATAGGGGATAAATCCATGTTCCTGTAATGACCCGAGCCTACATTCTAGACGTGACCGGTACCTGGAATCACAAGTGGCTGAGAGAACCCTTGACCTGGCATATTACTGAAATATATGCTGAAAGATAATGCAGAAGCTAAAACATGACCTGAATCTTGTAATATAATAAAGTGTAACTTTATTTAACTGAGACATAGAGTCATTTCAAATCTGGTCAGAACTAACTGATTGGCTATCTATGAAGCCTCTACTAAAATACTGGAAAACTATTTACCGGAACAAGGCCCCAGGCTACCTTCATATAAATAAAGTGACTAAAGACTGAACTGAAAACTAATGAACATATATAAGTCCTCTGGATGCAAGGAGGACTCACCACAAGCTGAGTGTGTAGGTCTAATGGAATGTCTGATCGTGAGCCTGAGTTTTAGCACTGGATTCTACATCATGTAATGATGTAACGCAAAAAGGAGCATCAATACAATTGAATGTATTGGTACGCAAGATAAAAACTAAATATATAGGTAGAACATAGCTAAAATACTGCAAAGTTGAGAATGATCAATATATAGACATAATCTCAATAAAAGGGTTCAAAGCTGATAGCATAAAATATGATCTTAACTGAAAAGCTGGGATATGTACTAAAATGAATTAGTGGTAACTAGGTATCTGAGACTGAGAAATACTTAAAATAATTCACAAATTATTATAGAACATTATTTAGCAAACTGGTGGCCTAGAGCCATAATTTATTATTTAAAAGCTTTAATTGAAACTGAAGACTGAGTAGCTAGAAATATGTATATATAATCTGAATAGCTAGATAGCTAAATAACTAAAACATAAATGGAACTGACTACAAAATCTTAAAGGAAATCTAAAAGTAAGACAATTCAAACAAAACTTATCTTAAAACTGAAGATATTACGTCAAAATAATATTTCTTGAAGATAATTATGTTTTTTGATTTGGGGAGTTCTTACAACCGACATACACCATGTGAGCTCATGATTTCCAACGTATAATCCCAGAGGGCTTCCCTATACCTTTCCAGGGTATATAACCTATCTAATCTTTGGATCCATACTGAGCCTCTGGGGCTAAAAAGGAGTCGCCCAAATTAGCAGTGCGATCCTTAACCTATGACAACGTAGATATAGGCATGTGTTATTTGAACCCATGAACTCTTGGTACTAAATAATTCTCCCAAAACTATCTTTATATAAATATATTCATAAATACATCAAGAAAACAATCTGAAATCATAAGGCAAGTCTTTGCTCAAAACTGTATCATGATGATATACTGTTGGTGAGTCTATGCTTACAACTATCTAAAATATGTATTATCATTCTGAGTTTTCATGATAAAAGATAATTTTCTTTGAAAAGCATATCTATGTTAGTAAGAATAATATGTCAACTTTTTTAAGGAAATTTTTCAAGTGACTGAACTTTCTTTAAATCATACTCTGGAAAATAGGTATAGAGAAATTCTATGAAACATAACTTAGAATTTAAGGGAATCAAAAGTAAACCTTATTCATTCATAATTTGTTCAAAACATGGGTTAAATTATCAAAGGTTTAAGAAAAGACCACAACCTTATCAAATACTATAAATATCCATAGCTATATAACAATAATATGAACCCCAAACATAAAGGACATCAATTATAAGATATGGGTTTGAAACTCTAACTTACACTTTATCTATCATAACTTTTAAAAATCATGGTGGGAGGATGAATGAATTTTCCTCTTTGAATTCATATGTACCTGAGAAGAAAAAGAAAACTTGCAGGAAGAATCTTGAGGAAGCTTGGCTTGAGGTTGTACGCTCTGTTGCTTGAAGCCCTAGGTGCTCTAGAGTTGGAGAATTGAAAATAAGAGAATTATCGATTGTGTAATAACCGGGACCGTCGTTCTGGGTAGTCCAATTGTGCCAAGTTTTAGAGTTAGAAAACTCCGATTTTGGTAGTTTGAAATTTTGGGCTAGGCTAGTCTCAGCCGGATTTGGAGCGAGGTGGAGTCTAGGGTAATCAGGGTAAGTATTGAGTTGGATGTCTTGTGGTGAGATAGTTTTCTGTGTAGCTAACACATAAAGGAGTTCGGGGGACTTTTTGGAATCAAATTCGAGTAAGTAGAACTCCCGAAATCGAGGTTGACGTGAAGGGATTGTTCTGGGACGTCGAGAAAATAAGTGTGTTGTAAAATGGACTATTTTTGGAGGTTTTATGACTTTCTGTCCCATCTCAACTGCTATAGCGGTTGACACACCGCCATAGCGACCTCCACTGTAGCGAATAAATTACCGCTATAGGAGAAGTCAATGTCGGTCAGCCTCCACCATAGTGGATGACTCCGCTACGGTAGTACCTCTATAGTGGAGTGTGATGGGATTTAATGTAGAAACTTCTCCCAAATAATTCAATTTTTCTTGAAATATTTTGGGAGAAGAAGGGGGCAATTTTGGGCGATTTCTACCAGTTTTCCACTATTTTTCATTCAAAAGGTGAGGATTCTACTCCCCAAACTTCGTACTACTTTTCCTACATGGTAGAATTGCTTGTAGGGAACTTGGGGAAAGGTTGAAATAACCTAGGAATGGTAGGATCTGGGAGAAAAAGAGGGATTCTAGGCATGAAAGTTCTTGGGTATTGTTAAAAGTAAGGTATTATGATCGTATGTTGTTAAATTCTCTATTTTTATCCGTGAAAATGATAGAACCAGGGAAATTAATGGCGGGAATCCCAGAAAAAAGGATAGGATGATCATGGGTGGCTTGGGGGTCTGGGATTTGGTGTAATCCAGGTAATGTGCAGGCCTTGTTTGTTAATTTGAGTACTTGTATATTATTTTAGACCAAGAACGAGAAAGGAATCCGGAACACAGGAAAGCTCGGGTTGATTAGAGCTTGGATCATTTCGAGGTAGGTGATTGCTTATGGTTCTTGTGAATGTTGTATATTTTGTACTCTTATCTAAGTGTCTGTATGAATTGCATGGCTTAGAGGAATTGTGTAGAATGTCTAAGGGTCCTGTTTTACAGTCTGTGAATTGAACGATGTGTTGCTTGTTGGTTTACACGTTGTTTGATCATTATTTGAATGTGGATTATTGACTAACGATTGGAACGGGTACCATGCCTGGTATGGATATACCAAATGGTTTGCTCGGGTACCATGCCTAGTATGGAATACTAACGGTTGACTCAGGTACCACGCCTGGTATGAGTTTATTTTACTGCATCATTGCATTGATATAGCTACATTGCATTGATATTGTTGCATTGCATTGACTTTTATTGGTTCCGTGAGTGGACCGGTCTGTTTTATTGAATTGTGATATTCGTTGGGGGTCCTTGAGTGACCAAGAATCCTGTTATATCTGTTGAGTTAGCCTTGGATTAGGCCAGGATGTCTATTTAACACTTAGGTGTTGTTTAGAAGGGATCCCAGGGTGGGTCCGGGTTAGACAAAAAGATTATTTATTGATTCTGTGATTGTTGTTTAGGGTTATAAAAAGTGGATTTCATATGAAAATAAGATAGGTAGAGACTTGTAGTCTAGGGGAGCCTATTGACTTGTTACATGTTTTCTGTACTTATACTTGATTTATTATACTGATTATACACTGTTTTATTTTGAACTGGCTGATGATCCTACCAGTACACGGTGGTTGTGTACTGATACTGCACTTGCTTATTTTTCTTGTGAGTATAGGAAATCTTCCGGCGGTTGACGTACGACTTCACTTGTAGGCCAGACTGTTCCAGATATCAAGGGTGAGTTGTTCAACCAAGCTGCCTTGGTGTTTATCTTTGAGTTGTAGCCCTATTGTTTCAGGCTTAGACTATTTCTTTATTGTTTTAAGTTTGGGCTGGCATCCCCGTACTCTAGTATTGGTAGTGTTTGGTAAGATGACTTTCAGATTCTTGGGGAATTTACACAGGTTTTATTTCAATGAAAGGCCTTTTGCATTATTTGAATTGCTAGTTAATTTCTGCTTGCTGGTTTTAGGCTATTAGTCTAGGCTAAGGGTTGAACTCTACTGGTTCGCTCATCCAGGGGTTGGGTGGGTGCCATTCGCGATGGTCTGGGTTGTGACAAAGATGATATCAGAGCCCTAGGTTCGTTGATCTCGTCGTACCAAACAGGTCTAGTAGAGTCTTGCAGAATGGTGCATAGTCGTTCGTACTTTTCTTCGAGAGGCTATGTGGCTTTAGGAAAACTATCTCTTCCTTCTTTCCATCATTCTATAACTTGATTCCAATTGGTATCTGGTGATACAAATTGGTATCTAATCTCATTCAATATTCTGTCCGCAGATGGTTAACACAAGGAACAATGGAGCTAGAGCAGCGGTCCCAGCAGCAGGCCCGACTATCCGTGGTAGAGGCAGAGGACGAGGTAGAGCCGCACCTGCTAGGGGTGGGGCTCGAGCAGCTGTTAGAGAGCGTGAAGTAACCCCTCCCCTACCTCAGGAACATGTTGCTGAAGATGTAGAAGTTGTGGCTGAAGATGGTGAGGTGCAGGAGGAGACGGCACAAGTTGGGGGTGCAGGCCTCCCTACTGTGAAACTAGAAGACTTTCAGCAGGCTTGGAATATTTTGAGTGGGTTGGTTGGTACTGGAGCCATACCTACGAATTTTGCAGACCAGGCCTTGGACCCCTAGCCAGCGGCTACTACAGCACCTTGGATGGATGCAGCTTCAGGCACAAATGACTTCTTCATGCCAATGCTAGGCCGAGTGATGATAGGGAATGAGCATGAGATGCTGACAAAGTTTCTCAAGCTGAAACCTCCTACATTTCAGGGTACTTAAAGGGAGGATGCTTATGAGTTCATCTTGGATTGCTATGAGAGGTTGCACAAGTTGGGTATTGTATGTCAACATGGGGTTGAGTTTGTCACATTTCAGCTGCAGGGTGATGCTAAGAAGTGGTGGAGGTCTCATGTGGAGTGCCGGTCTTCTGTTCTATCCCTACTGACTTGGGAACACTTCCACACTTAATTTTTAGAGAAGTACGTACCCCGTACTTTAAGGGATCGGAAGAAGGATGAGTTCTTGAACTTGGAGCAGGGTAGCATGTCAGTCTCTTCTTACGAGACTAAGTTCCATGCCTTTTCTCATTTTGCCACACAGATGTTAGGTTCTGAGGAGGAACGGGTCCGGTTGTTTGTAAAAGGTTTTAATACTGAGCTACAAGTATTGTAAGGGCATATGACTTCTTCAGGGAAGGGCTTTAATGATATGGTGGATTATGTGAAGCAACTTGAGGGAGTCATAAAGATGAGGCAGGCTAAGGTGTTAGCAAAGAAGCCCCAAAATGAGGGAAATTATGGTGGTTCGTATTCCAGGGGTCATAATCAGTAGGTATACTCACTCCGTTCTATTCAGTAAGCTCTGCCAGCTGGTACAGGTGGTCGTCAGGGAGATCATAATCAGTCTTCACCTCCTAGAGGCCAGGGAGCGTCTTATACATCAGCTAGAAGGCCTATACTTGAACATGGTTATTTCCATTGTGGTGATCTGGGCCACTTTAAGAGGGAGTGCCCACTCAGGCAGACAGGTAATCAGGATTAGAAGCAGCCTAGAGTGGTGGTCCCGAAAGGGAGAGGAGGTAATACTAGAGGTCATCCACTGGGTGGGAGAGGAAACTTTCACGGAGGCCAAGGCGACAGAGAGAACGACAGCACGGGTAGGAGTGCAACACCGCCGGCCCAAGAAGTTGCCCGGATTGATGATCGGGCTCATTGCTATGCATTTCCAGGTAGAACTGAGGAAGAAGCATCAGATGCGGTGATCACAGGTACCATTCTTGTCTGCGATAAAATGGCTTAGGTATTATTTGACCCAGGTTCTACGTATTCTTATGTATCTGTGAGTTTTGCGTTGTTTCTGGAATTGATTTGTGATATCCTTGATTCTCTTATCCATGTTTTTACCCTGGTTGGAGAGTATGTGATTATGACTCATGTTTATCATGACTGTTCTGTTGTGTTTGTGGGGTTGCATACTTGGGTAGACTTGGTAATTCTGGATATGGCTGATTTTGATATTATCTTGGGCATGACCTAGCTGTCCCCTTCATGATGTGTTGAACTATAACACCAAGACTATGGCTCTAGAGATTTCGGGTAAGGATAGACTAGAGTGGGAAGGTGTGTACAGGCCTAAGCTAGTTAAGGTCATATCATTCATTCGGACTAGGAAGTTAGTGGGGAGAGGGTGTCTAGCCTTCTTGGATTATCTCCAGGATGATAGTGTGGAGTCCCCATCTATTGAGTCAGTTTTGGTGGTTTTTGAGTTTCCAGAGGTGTTTCCAGTGGATTTGTCTGGTATGCCGCCGAATCGACTTCTGTATTAATCTGGAGCCAGTAACTCATCCCATTTCTATTCCTCCGTATCGTATAGATCCGGCAGAGTTAAGGGAACTTAAGACTCAGCTGCAGGAACTCCTAGATAAGGGGTTTATCCATCCCAGTGCTTCACCTTGGGGTGCTCCTATTTTGTTTGTAAAGAAAAAGGATGGTAGTATGAGGATGTGCATAAACTATAAGCAGTTGAACAAGGTGACCATCCGGAATAAGTACCCTCTACCCCGCATTGATGATTTGTTTGACCAGCTTCAGGGCGCATCGATGTTTTTGAAAATCGACTTGAAGTCGGGGTACCATCAGTTGAGAATTAGGCCTGAGGACATTCCTAAGACTTTTTTTCGGACTCGGTATGGGCGTTACGAGTTCCTAGTAATGTTATTTGGTTTGGCCAGTGCCCCAAAAACATTCATGAGTTTGATGAATGAGGTATTTAAGTCGTATTTGGATTCCTTCGTAATTGTGTTTATCGATGATATTTTGATCTACTGTAAGAGTAGGGAGGAGCATACTAATCATCTTCGTATTGTGTTGGACATCTTGAGACGCCAGAAGCTTTATGCAAAGTTCACTAAGTGTGAGTTTTTGTTGACTTCAGTTGCATTCTAGGGGCATGTAGTGTCAGAACAGGGGGTGATGGTGGATCCCCAAAAGATTGAGGCAGTCAAGAGTTGGGCTCGGCCTAGCTCTATGATCGAGGTGAGGAGTTTTGTTGGGCTCGCAGGGTATTACCGGAGATTTATTAAGGATTTTGTGTCTATTTCTACTCACCTGATCAGGCTGACATAGAAAGATGTACCATTCGTGTGGCCCGACAAGTGTGAGGATATCTTCCAAAAGCTCAAGACACTTCTGACCACGGCCCTATATTGTCCTTGCTGGTTGAAGGTAAAAACTTTATTGTTTACTGTGATGCTTCACATTCTGGTTTGGGTATTGTGTTGATGTAGGATAGGAATGTGATAGTCTGTGCATCTAGGCAGTTAAAGGTGCATGAGAGGAACTATCCTACTCATGACTTAGAATTGGCAGCAGTGGTCTTTGCACTCAAGATCTGGAGACACTATCTCTATGGTGTCAAGTGTGAGGTGTTCACCGATCATCACAGCCTGCAATATGTGTTCACTCAGAAGGATTTGAATTTGAGGTAGAGAAGGTGGATGGAGTTACTGAAGGACTATGATGTGACTATTCAGTACCATCTAGGTGAGGTTAATATGGTGGCAGACGCATTGAGCCAGAAAATAGTTAGCATGGGTAGTTTGGCTTGTTTGGGGGTGTCCAAACGACCACTAGCAAGGGAAATTTGGGCTTTGGAGGCCAAGTTCATGCACTTGGATGTTTCAGAACAGGGTGGGTTGTTGGCCAGCATTGAGGTCAAAACCACTTTCAAAGAGGAAATAAAGGCCAAACAGTTTCAGGATCCGAAACTGAGTAAGCTTCGAGGTAAGGTAATATCCTGCGAATCCAGGGATGTCACGTTAGACTATAGTGGAGTACTAAATTTCAGAGAGAGGATTAGTGTTCCTCGGGTTAATGATATAATTCAGAAAATCTTGGCGGAAGCCCATGGTTCACGGTACTCAATTCATTCAGGGGTTACCAAAATGTATAGGAACTTAAGGCAACATTATTGGTGGCCGGAATGAAAAAGGACATAGTGTACTTTGTGTCCAAATGTCATAACTGCCAGCAGGTAAAGTATGAGCATCAAAGACCTACAGGACTACTCTAGAGGATGCCAATTCTAGAGTGGAAGTGGGAAAGGATAGCCATGGACTTCGTGGTGGGTCTTCCTAAGACATTGGGGAAGTATTACTCAATTTGGGTCATTGTTGATAGGCTGACCAAGTCCGCTAATTTTATTTTAGTCAGGGTAGATTTTAACTCGCAGCAATTGGCTAAGATCTACGTGAAGGAGATTATGAGATTGAATGGGGTGCCACTGTCCATCATTTCAGACAGGGGTACGCGGTTCACCTCTAAATTTTGGGGCACGTTACATGAAGAGTTGGGTACACAACTCACTTTTAGCACATCCTTCCATACTCAGACTGATGATCAGTCAGAGAGGATGATCCAGGTATTGGAGGACATGCTGAGAGCATGTCTGATGGACTTTGAGGGTCATTGGGACCAGTTTCTACCGTTGTGCGAGTTTTTATAAATAATAGCTATCACTCCAGCATTGACATGGCACCATTTGAGGTGTTGTATGGGAGGAGCTGCAGATCACCGATTGGGTGATTTGAGGAAGGCAGTGTAAAGTCTTTGGGAGTGGAATTGGTAACAGAAGCACATGAAAAGGTAAGGGGCATTCAGGGCAAATTGATGGCTGCCCAAAGTAGGTAGAAGGAGTATGCAGATCACAAGGTCCAGGACATGAAATTTCAGGTTAATGAACAGGTATTGTTGAAAGTGTCACCAATGAAGGGAGTTATGCGGTTTGGTAATAAGGGCAAGCTTAGCCCTTGGTTCATTGGTCCGTTTGAGGTTTTTAAGATTGTGGGGCCAGTGGCTTACAAGTTAGCACTGCCGCCCAGTTTGTCAGGCGTCCATCTGGTATTCTATGTATCCATGCTTAAGCGATACCTTGGGGATGGGGACGACATCATCAAGTGGGATGAGGTTCTTGTTGATAAGGATCTTCGTTATGAAGAGAAACCAATCTTTATTCTTGCTCGGGATGTCCGGAGGTTGAGGACAAAGGTGATTGATATGGTAAAGGTTCAGTGGAAGCACCATCCGGTTGAGGAATCCATTTGGGAAACCGAGAAGGACATTTGGGACAAGTACCATCATTTGTTTAAGGATTCAGGTACTACACTTTCTTTCTTTATTTTCTTAAATTCGGGTTTGATCATTCGGGGATGAACGATGGGTAAATTGGTATCTGTTGTAACGACCGGGTCCATTGTTATGGGTAGTCCAATTATGCCAAGTTTTAGAGTTAGAAAACTCCGGTTTTAGGAGTTTGAAATTCTGGGCTAGGCTAGCCTTGGCTGGATTTGGAGCGAGGTCGAGTCTAGGGCAATTCAGGTAAGTATTGGGTTGGATGTCTTATGGTGAGCTATTTTTCCGTGTAGCTAACACATAAAAGGAGTCCGGGGGACTTTTCAGAATTGAATTCGAGTAAGTAGAACTCTCGGAATTGAGGTTGACGTCAAGGGATTATTCCAGGACATCGGGAAAATAAGTGTGTTGTAAAATGGACTATATTTGGAGGTTTTATGACTTTCTGTCTGTGTCAACTACTATAGCGGTTGACACACCGCCATAAAGACCTCCGCTGTAGCAATGAAATTACCGCTATAATGGAAGTCAACGTCGATCAGCCTCTGCCATAGCGGATGACTCAACTACGACAGTACCGCTATAGCGGAGCGGACTGCTATAGCGGAGTGTGACAAGATTTAATGCAGAAACTTCCCCAAAATAGTTCAGTTTTTCTTGAAACATTTTGGGAGAAGAAGGGGGCTATTTTGGGCGATTTTCACCAGCTTTCCACTATTTTTCATCCAAAAGGTAAGGATTGTACTCCCCAAACTCTTTACTACTTTTCCTAAGCGGTAGAATTGCTAGGGGTGAAATTGGGGAAAGGTTGGAATAACCTAGGGATGGTAGGATCCGGGGAAAAAGGGGGATTCTAGGCATAAAAGTTCTTGGGTATTATTAAAAGTAAGGTATTATGATCGTATGTTGTTAAATTCTCTATTTTTATCTGTCAAACTGATAGAAATAGGGAAATTAATGGCAGGAAGACCATGAAAAAGGGTAGGATGATCATGGGTGGCCTAGGGGTCTGGGATTTGGTGTAATTCGGGTAATGTGCAGGCCTTGTTTTTTAATTTGAGTACTTGTATATTGTTTTAGACCAAGAACGAGAAAGAAATCCAGAACATGGGAAATCTCGGGTTGAGTAGAGCTTGGATCATTTCGAGGTAGGTGATGGCTTACGGTTCTTGTGGATGTTGTATATTTTGTACTCTTATCTAAGTGTCTGTATGAATTTCATGGCTTAGAGAAATTGTGTAGAATGTCTAAGGGTCCTGTTTTACAGTCTGTGAATTGAACGGTGTGTTGCTTGTTAGTTTACAAGTTGTTTGTTCATTATTTGACTGTGGGTTATTGACTGACAGTTGGCAAAGGTACCACGCCTAGTACGGGTATAACAAATGGTTGGCTCGGGTACCACACCTAGTACGAAATACTAATGGTTGGCTCGGGTACCACGCCTGGTATGAGTTTATTTTACTGCATCATTGCATTGATATTGCTGCATTGCATTGATATTGTTGGTTGCATTGACTGTTATTGGTTATGTGAGTGGACCGGGCTATTTTATTGAATTGTGATATTCGTTGGGGGTCCTTGAGTGACTGAGAATCCTGATATATCTGTTGAGTTGGTCTTGGATTAGGCCAGGGTGTCTGTTTAACACTTAGGTGTTGTTTAGAAGGGATCCTAGGGTGGGTCTGGGCTAGACAAAATGATGATTTATTGATTCTGTGACTGTTGTTTAGGGTGTTAAAAGTGGATTTCAGGTGGAAACAAGCTAGGTAGAGACTTGTAGTCTAGGGGAGCCTATTGACTTGTTGCATATTTTCCGTACTTATACTTGATTTGATGTACTGATTATACACTATTTTATTTGGAACTGGCTGATGATCCTAACAGTACACGGTGGTTGTGAACTGATACTGCACTTTCTTGTTTTTCTTATGAGTACAAGAAATCTTCCAGCGGTTGATGCATGACCTTACTTGTAGGCTGGACTGTTCCAGATATCAAGGGTGAGATGTTCGACTAAGCCACGTTGGTGTTTATCTTTGAGTTGTAGCCCAATGGTTTCGGGCTTAGACTATTTCTTTATTGTTTTAAGTTTTGGGGTTGCATCCCCGTACTCTAGTATTGGTAGTGTTTTGTACGATGACTTTCAGATGCTAGGGGAATTTCCGCAGGTTTTATTTCAATGAAAGGCCTTTTGCATTATTTGAATTGCTAGTTATTTTCTGCTTGCTGGTTTTAGGTTGTTAATCTAGGATAAGGGTTGAACTCTATTGGTTCACTCATCCGGGGGTTGGGTGGGTGCCACTCGCGATGGTCTGGGTCGTGACAGATTGATTCTATGAAAAACAACCTTCCTAGGGGGTTTAAACATCATGGGTAGGGGGTCCTAGGGTAAGGAATGGATGGAAATACCCCTATTAAGCATCTTGGAATTTTCTAAAAAATCCCATCAGATGGATCGTCCCATGAACCGTAAGTAGGTTCACGAACCGTGCTACAATTTGTCGTCTTCAGGCAGAACTTTCTGTCTCTGGATCAAAGTCACAATTGGTCCCATAGCTCATGGTTTATCCCACTGACTGTGGCATAAGTCATGGCATTTTTGGAAGTTTCCATCCATTGCTTGACAATGATGAACCGTCATTTGATTCGTCATTCTTACGATGGATCGTCATTCTGTTTGTCGCTTTTGAGCAGACTGACACTCTTTGGTAAAATATTCATAACTTCTTACTCCGGACTCGGAGTAATAAACGGTCAGTGGCATTGGAAAGAGGACTCAAACATCAATAATTTGGTGGGTATTGAGCCATGTAAATCTTCATATTCTAGGAGGAGTGATCATTTGAAGCTGACCCTTGTAAGAACTTATACGAAAACTTAATCAGTAGAAAGGCTCTCAACTCAACTTTATGCTAGAGGTTTCTTATGACCATAATTCGTATCCAAACCACTTAACACACTAGAGAATTAATCTTAACACTTATGTATAGTAAAATTCATCAGTTTTGGGTCTATCTACATACCTAGAATGGTTTCAAACTTTGCTTAAAAGCTTAGGGTGTTACAATATCTCCCTCTTGGAATCATTCATTCTTAAATGATGGTCTTGGCTAGAAGGAAAACGCATAAGTTGGACTATTACTATTAGGGTTAACCACTAACTACTAAGGAATTCAAATGCACGAGTTATAAACACGCGAATTATCACACTAAGGACATGAAGTGTGAATAGAGAGTCGTTGTAGGCATAAGACATAACCTAACCTCCCATCACTATCATAGGTAGACGTACATAGGTCTTAGATCAAAGAGATCATAAGCATGAACTTCAAGAAATTAGATCTAACCATATACATGATGTAATATGATTTTATTAGACGTTAAGTCATATCTTGAGGACTTAGTACATAGAACTGATCATACTGTGAGACATGCGTTCATATATATGACGAGTCTCATAACATAAAATTGGAATTGATGGAATCATAGAGTAAGACTAGGATCGCTATCTGAAGCAGTTACTTCTCATTCTAGGAATCTGAGTATGGATATGGGTTTGCATAGATACTTGGAACTTAGACGTGGTCATGGAATGAGTTCATACGACATGAGTAGAGTGTCATGTTGGCTGAAGTGCAAG
Organism: Jaltomata sinuosa; assembly: GCA_003996215.1. NCBI lineage: Eukaryota > Viridiplantae > Streptophyta > Magnoliopsida > Solanales > Solanaceae > Jaltomata > Jaltomata sinuosa. The sequence continues at coordinate 63,618 of QJPP01005147.1, forward strand.
AAATACACTTGAATAAGAGTGGATCGACATCCCATAGTTACTACTCCTGAAGCCTTTCACAACTAGAATCTCCATACTTGACTTAGTTATTCACCTCACCATCTCCCCCTTAGCAAAAAGGTCGATATCCTAGGTATGCATACCTATTCACTAAACTGATCTATAAGTGCATAACTCCATACAGTTGGGGTATTACCATACATATGAACGCAAAATTCTCCTTGATAAACTATATGTATATATACAAAACTCTTGCTAGGACTTCTTTCTGAGACATCTGTTAACTACCTCTTTACCTCTAAGGCTATCACTATAGGGCTCATACACTTACCAGCATACACAACCACTTTTTCTAACACTTAACAATCTGACCTTCTCATATTAGTCTGCTAACATCACACCCCTAAGTTTATATCTACCTAAATCAATTGAATTAAAACTATACTAAGGGAATCAACATTGTCTATCTATAATCTCATGAATTCATATCTTAAGAACACCATATAATATACACCTAGTGTCACGACCCAGACCACCATGAGTGGCACTCACCCAACCCCCGGGTGAGAGAACCATCACTGCCCCGAACTTAACCATTCTAACAGCTCAAAAACAAGTGCATAAAAATAAACTAGCATTAAAAAATTAAAGGAAATACTTCTTTAACATTAACCTGTGGAAATTATACCCTAGAACCTGAAAGTCGCAGTACCAAACAATCTACCAATGTATAGGGTATGGGGATGCAACCCTAAAACATAAAAGAAATAGTTTAATCCCAAAACAAATGGGATATAACTCTATAGATAGATCCAAGGTATCTTGATCGAACAACTCACCTTTGAAGTATGGAACACTGGTACTACAGATGAGGTCGCATCTCAGCTGCTGGAAGATTTCCTGTACTCACAAAAAAGACAAGAAAGTGCAGTATCAGTATGCCAATCGTTTGCCCCAATGATGGCCTTTTTGAACTCATTCGTATTCCAAGTCCGTTAGTAATCGTTTACGATGGGTGGATAAGCAGGAAGGGATCCCTGTGGTTAGACTAATTGGACGAGAAGGTTAGCGAGGTTCCTGCTATGGTGAAGTGAAAGATCTTTCACTATAGTGGGAAGAAGATAGGTGGGAGCGAGCGGAGCGAGAACAAAGCAAGTTCCAGTGGTGGGTTGTCTTCGCGGTCCCATTTCATCGACATGGTCAGAAGCAATGGATGTTGTAAACGCACAAGTGAAAGACGAATAAGTTGGAGGTTGGTTGAAGATGATCTCACGCGGCGTTCAGAACCAGTATTGAACTGAATGAATTCTAAAGAATTTATGACATTACACTGTGTACTGGTAGGATTATCAGCCAGTTTCCAAATAAACAGTGTATAAGCAGTACAACAATATCAAGTAAAATGTATGGAAGACATGCAACAATATTAACAGGCTCCCCTTAGACTACTAGCCTCTGCCTAACTTGTTCCCGCATGAAATCCACCCTTAATAACCATAAGCAGCAGTCACATACACATAACTATCCTCTCTGCCTAGCCCAGACCCACCCTGGGATCCCCTCTAGACAACACCTAAGTGTTAACAGATAACCCGGCCTAAACTAAAACCAATTCAACAAATATAACAGAATTCCCGGTCACTCAAGGACCACCAATCTGTATCATAATTCAACAAATAGCCTGGTTAACTAACGAAACCAATACCAGTCAATGCAATGCAATTAATAACAATGCAATAATACCGAAAAGTAAACCTGTACTAGGCTTGGTACTCGAGCGAACCATTAGTAATTCGTACTAGGTGTGGCACCCATGCCAACTGTTTGTTATACCCATACTAGGCGTGGTACCCATACCAACCATTAGTATACCTGTAACAGGCGTGGTACCCGAGCCAACTGAATGTCAACAATCCACAGTCAATATATGAACACACAACTTGTAACCCAACAAGTGCACACCATTGAACTCACAGACTGTAAAACAGGACCCTTAGACATTATACACGATCCCTTTAAGTAATGCAATTCATACAACCAATTAGATAAGAGTACAAGAACATACAATATTCACAGAAATCATAAGCCATCACCTATCTCCAAATGATCCAAGCTCTATTCAACCCGAGCTTTCCCGTGTTCAGGATTCCTTTCTCGTTCTTGGTCTAAAATAACATACAAGTACATGAAATTAACAAACAAGGACTGTACATTACCCGGATTACCACGAATCCCAAAACCCCAGGACACCCATGATCATCCCGCCCTTTCCACCATTAATTTTCCGAGTTCTATCATTTTCACGGATAAAAATAGAGTATTTAACAACCTATGATCATAATATCTTACCTTTAACAACACCCAAGAACATTCAAGTCTAGAATCCCCCTTCTTCCCCAGATTCTATCATTCCTAGGTTATTCCAACCTTCCCCCAAGTTCCCTCCTAGCAATTCTATCACATAGGAAAAGTATTACGAAGACTGGGGAGTAAAAACCTTACCTTAGGGAAGAAAATAATGGAAAAATGGAGGAAAAACGCCTGGAATCGCCTTGCCCTTCTATCAAAACAAAATTGTGAAAACTAAATGTTTTGGGAATGTTGAAACTTTAATTCTCGTCGAGCCCTCTATAGCGGTCCGCTCCACTATAGCGTAGTCGCCCGCTATGGCGGAGTCTGACCGACGTTGACCTCTGTTGTAGCGGTAATTTTTCCGCTATGGCGGAGGACGCTAAGGCAAAGTGTCAACCACTATAGCGATTAACACGAGATAGAAAGTCGTAAAACCTCCAAAATCAGTCCATTTTACAACACATTTATTTTCCTGATGTCCCAAAATAACCCCTTTACGTCGACCTCGATTTCGGGAGTTCTACTTACCCAAACTTGATTCCGAAAAGTCCCCCGGACTCCTTTATGTGTTAGATACAAGGAAAACTAGCTCAACACAAGACATCTGACCCCATCCTTACCCGGATGGACCTATACCATGCCTCTCTCCTAAATTGGCCGAGCCTAGTCTAGCCCAGAATTTCAAACCCCCAAATTCGGAGTTTTCTAACTCTAAAACTTGGCATGATTGGACTACCCATAATGATGGACCAGTCATTATAACAAATACCAATTTACTCATCATTTATCCCCGAATGATCAACCCAAATTTACAGAAATAAAAGAAGGAAAGTGTAGTACCTGAATCCTCAAACATTTGAGGGTACTTGTCCCACATGTCCTTCTTGGTTTCCCAAGTTGCTTCCTCAACCGGACGATGCTTCCATTGAACCTTTTCCATATCAATCACCTTTGTCCTCAATCTCCAGACATCCTGAGCAAGAATTAAGATTGGTTCCTCTTCATAACAAAGATCTTTATCGAAAAGCACCTCATCCCACTTGATAATGTAGTCCCCATCCCTATTGTATTGCTTAAGCATGGATACATGAAATATTGGATGGACGCCCAAAAAACTGGGTGGCAGTGCTAACTTGTAAGCCACTGGCCCCATAATCTCAAGAACTTCGAATGGACCAATGAACCGAGGGCTAAGCTTGGCCTTCTTACCAAACCGCATAACTCCCTTCATTGGTGACACCTTCAACAATACATGTTCACCAACCTGAAATTCTATGTCTGCTTATTCCTTCTGCCTGCTTTGGGCATCCAGTAACTTGGCCTGTATTCCCCTTACCTTTTCATGTGCCTCCCTTACTAGTTCCACTCCTAAAGGCTTTACATCGCCTTACTTAAACCACCCAACCGGTGATCTGCAGATCCTCCCATACAAGGTCTCGAATGATGCCATGTCAATACTGGAGTGATAGCTATTGTTGTATGAGAATTCACACAATGGTAGAAACTGGTCCCAATGACCCCCGAAGTCCATCACACATGCTCTCAGCATGTCCTCTAATACCTGGATCATCCTCTCTGACTAACCATCATTCTGAGGATGGAAGGCTTTGCTAAAAGTGAGTTGTGTACCTAACTCTTCATGTAGCTTGCCCCAGAACTTGGAAGTAAACTGTGTACCCCTGTCTGAAATGATGGAAAGTGGCACCCCATGCAATCTTACAATCTCCTTCACGTAGATCTTGGCCAATTGCTACGAATTGTAATCTACCCTGACCGGAATGAAATGAGAAGACTTGGTCAACCTGTCAACAATGACCCAAATTGAGTCATACTTCCCCAGTGTCTTGGGAAGGCCCACCACGAAATCCATGGCTATCCTTTCCAACTTCCACTCTGGAATTGGCATTCTCTGAAGTTGTCCTACAGGTCTCTGATGTTCATACTTTACCTGCTACAAGTTCTTACACTTGGACATAAAACCATCTATGTCCCCTTTCATCCTGGGCCACTAATAACGTTGCCTCAAGTTCCTGTACATTTTAGTCACACCCGGATGAATTCAATACCGCGAACCATGAGCTTCTGTCAAGATTTTCTGAATTATATCATCAACCCGAGGAACACAAATCCTCCCCCTGAAATTTAACACTCCGCCCGAGTCTAGCGTTGACATCTCTGGATTCCCCGGATATTACCTTACCTCAAAGCTTACTCAGTTTAGGATCCTGAAACTGTTTGACCTTTATGTCCTCTATGAAAGTGGCTTTGACCTCAATACTGGCAACCAACCCACCCTGATCTGAAACACCCAAGTGCATGAACTTGGCCTCCAAAGCACGAACTTCCCTAGCTAGTGGTCGTTTGGACACCCCCAAACAAGCCAAGCTACCCATTCTAACTTCTTTCCAGCTTAATGAATCTGCCATCACATTAGCCTTACCCGGATGGTATTGAATTGTCACATTATAGTCCTTCAATAACTCCATCTATATCCTATGCCTCAGATTCAAATCCTTCTGAGTGAACACATGCTGCAGACTGTGACGATCAGTGAACACTTCACACATGACACCATAAAGATAGTGTCCATAAATCTTTAGTGCAAAAACCACCACTGCCAACTCTAAGTCGTGAGTTGGGTAATTCCTCTCATGCACCTTCAACTGCCTGGATGCATAGGATATCACATTCTTAACCTGCATCAACACAGAACCCAAACAAGAATGTGAAGCATCGCAGTAAACAGTAAAGTCTTTACCTTCAACCGACAACGACAATATAGGAGCCGTGGTAAAAAGCGTCTTGAGCTTTTGAAAGGTCTCCTCGCACTTATCGGACCACACAAACGGTACATCTTTCTATGTCAGCCTGGTCAGGTGAATAGCAATAGAAGCAAAATTCTCAACAAAACTCTTGTAGTACCCTGCGAGCCCAACAAAACTCCTCACCTCAGTCACAGAGCCAGGCTGGGCCTAACTCTTGACTACTTCAATTTTCTGGGGATCCACCATCACCCCCTGTTTTGACACTACATGCCCCAAAAATGCAACTGAAGTCAACCAAAACTCATACTTAGTGAACTTCGCATAAAGCTTCTAGCGTCTCAAGATATCCAACACAATATGGAGATGACTATCATGCTCCTCCCTACTCTTAGAGTAAATCAAAATATCATCGATAAACACAATCATGAAGGAATCCAAATACGACTTGAATACCCCATTCATCAAACTTATGAATGCTGCTGATGCATTGGTCAAACCAAACGACATTACCAGAAATTCGTAATGCCCATACCGAGTTTGAAAAGCAATTTTCAGAATGTCCTCAGGCCTAATCTTTAATTGATGGTACCCCGATCTCAAGTTAATTTCCAAAAATATCGATGCACCCTGAAGCTGGTCAAACAAATCATCTATACGGGGTAGGGGGTACTTATTATGGATGGTCACCTTGTTCAACTGCCTATAGTCTATGCACATCCGCATACTACCATCCTTCTTCTTTACGAATAAAACCGGAGCACCCCAAGGCGAAGCATTGGGACATATAAATCCCTTATCTAAGAGTTTCTGCAGCTGAGTTTTAAGTTCCCTTAACTCTGCCGGAGCCATACGATACGGAGGAATGGAAATAGGATGAGTGCCTGGCTCCAAATCAATACAGAAATCTATGTCCCTGTCCGAAAGCATACCAGGCAGGTCCGCTGGAAATACCTCTAAAAATTCAGAAACCACGGGAACTGACTCAATAAATGGGGACTCCACGCTATCATCCCAGAGATGAGCTAAGAAGGCTAGACACCCCCTCCCCACTAGCTTCCTAGACCGAATAAATGATATTATCTTAACTGGCTTAGTCCTGTACATACCTTCCCACTCTAGTCTATCCTTACCCGGAATTTCTAGAGCCACAGTCTTGGTGTTACAGTTTAATACAACATGATAAGGATATAGCCAAGTCATACCTAAGATAATATCAAAATCAACCATATCCAGAATTACCAAGTTTACCCAAGTATGCAACCCCACAAACACAACAGAACAGTCACGATAAACATGAGTCACAATCACACACTCTCCAACCGGGGTAGCAATATGGTCAGGGGAATTAAGGATATCACAAATTAGGTCCAGACCCAATGCAAAACTCATAGATACATAATAATATGTAGAACCTGGGTCAAATAATACCGAAGCCATTTTAGCGTAGACAAGAATGGTACCTATGATCACCGCATCTGAGGCTTCCGCCTAGGTCCTCCCTGGAAAAGCATAGCAATGAGCCCGATCATCAATCTGGGAAACTTCCAGGGCTGGCTGCGCTGCACCCTAGCCTGCGCCGCCATTCCCCCTGTCTCCCCGGCCTCCCTGAAAATTACCTCGCCCACCCTGTGGATGACCCCTAGCATTACCACCTCTGCCTACCGGGACCACTGCTCTAAACAGTTGCTGACCCTGATTACCTGTCTGCCTATGTGGACACTCCCTCTTAAAGTGGCCCAGATCACCACAATGGAAGCAACCACGGTCAAGTGTGGGTCTGCTAGCTGATGTATATAATGCTCCCTGGCCTCTAGGAGCTGAAGGTTGACCTCCCTGACGACCACCTGTAGTAGCTGGCAAAGCTGACCTAATAGGATGGGTCGAGTAAGTCTGCTGATTTTGTCCCCTGGAGTATGAACCACCAAAATTTCCCTCATTCTGGGGCTTCTTGGATAAAGCCTTAGCCTGCCCCGCTTGCCTAACTCCCTCTAACTTCTTCACATAATCCACCACATAATTAAAGCCCTTTCTTGAAGAAGTCATATGCACTGACAGTACCTGCAGTTCAGTATTCAGACCCTTGACAAACAACCAGACCCATTCCTCCTCGGACCCCAACATCTATGTAGCAAAATGAGACAAGGCATGGAACATGGCCTCATAAGGCGAGACCGACATGCCACCCTATTCTACGTTCAAGAACTCATCTTTCTTCTGGTCCCTCAAAGTACGGGGTACGTACTTCTCCAAGAACAAGGCATGGAACTGCTCCTAAGTCAGTGGAGGTAGAACAGAAGACCGACACTCAACATGAGACCTCTACCACTGCTTGGCATCACCCTGTAGCTGAAAAGTGAAAAATTCAACCACATGCCGACGTACAATAGCCAACTTGTGCAACCTCTCATAGCAGTCCAATATAAACTCATAAGCATCCTCCCTATCCGTACCCTGAAACATAGGAGGTTTCAGCTTGAGAAACTTGGTCAGCATCTCATGCTCATTCACTATCATCACTGGGCCTAGCATTAACCTGAAGAAATTATTAGTGCCCGCAGTTGCGTCCATCCTAGGAACTGTAGTAACTGCTGGCTGAGTATCCAAGGCCTGATTTGCATAAGTTGCGGGTTTGGCTCCACCACCAACCAACCCACTCAGAATGTTCCAAGCATGCTGAAAGGCTTCCGGTGTCATAGCAGGAAGGCCTGCACCCCCAACCGGTGCCGCCTCCATTTGTGCCACTTCATCCTCTACAACCACTTTTTTTACGTCCTCAACAACATGCTCCTTAGATGGGGGAGGGGTTACCTCGCTTTCATTAGCAGTAGCTCGAGCCCCACCCCTGGCGGGTGTTGCTCTACCTCGTCCTCTGCCCCTTTCCCTGCCTCTACCATGGACAGCCGGCCCCGATACTGCGACCGCTGCTGTAACTTCGTTATTCCTTGTGTTAACCATATAAGGACAGAAGAGTGAATTAGGTTAGATACAAATTTTTATCACCAGATACCAATTGGAATCAAGTTATAGCACGAAGGAAAGAAATAAGAGATAGTTTTTCCTAAAGCCCCATAGCCTCCCAAAGAAAAGTACGAACGTGGTCTTTTATCCCATAGTGTGTTCTGTCTACCCGATTGTTCATAATTGGCTGTATCATAATTGGACTCTACTAGACCTATTTTGTACGACGAGATCAACGAACCTAGGGCTCTGATACCATCTTTGTCACGACCCAGACCGCCATGAGTGACACTCACCCAACCCCCGGGTGAGAGAACCATCACTGCCCCAAACTTAACCGTTCTAACAGCTCAAAACCAAGTGCATAAAAATAAACTAGCATTCAAATATTAAAGGAAATACTTCTTTAACATTAACCTGCGAAAATTATCCCCTAGAACCTGAAAGTCACAGTACCAAAAAATCTACCAATGTCTAGAGTACGGGGATGCAACCCCAAAACATAAAGGAAATAGTTTAAGCCCGAAACAAATGGTCTACAACTCTAAAGATAGATCCAAGGCAGCTTGATCGAACATCTCACCCTTGAAGTCTGGAACGCTGGTACTATAGATGAGGTCGTGTCTCTGCCACTGGAAGATTTCCTGTACTAAAAAAAAAGACAGGAAAGTGCAGTATCAGTACACCACCACTATGTACTGGTAGGATCATCAACCAGTTTCCAAATAAACAGTGTAGAAGCAGTACAACAATATCAAGTAAAATGTATGGAAGACATGCAACAATATTAACAGGCTCCCCTTAGACTACTAGCCTCTGCCTAACTTGTTCGCGCATGAAATCCACCCTTAATAACCATAAGCAATAGTCACATACACATAACCATCCTTTCTGCCTAGCCCGGACCCACCCTGGGATCCCCTTTAGACAACACCTAAGTGTTAACAGACAACCCAGTCTAAACCAAGACCAATTCAACCAATACAACAGAATTCCTGGTCACTCAAGGACCACCAGTTAGTATCATAATTCAACAAACAACCAGGTTCACTCAAGAAACCAATACCAGTCAATGCAATGCAATCAATAACAATGCAATGATACATAAAAGTAAACCCGTACCAGGCATGGTACCCGTGCCAACCGTTTGTTATACCCATACCAGGCATGGTACCCGTGCCAACCGTTAGTATACCTATACCAGGCGTGGTACCTGAGCCAACTGAATGTCAACAATCCATAGTCAATATATGAACACACAACTTGTAACTCAACAAGTACACACCGTTCAACTCACAAACTGTAAAACAGGACCCTTAGACATTCTACACGATCCCTTTAAGCAATGCAATTCATACAACCATTTAGATAAGAGTAAAAGCACATACAATATTCACAGAAATCGTAAGCCATCACCTACCTCGAAATGATCCAAGCCCTATTCAACCTGAGCTTTCCCGTGTTTCGAATTTCTTTCTCATTCTTGGTCTAAAATAACATACAAGTATATGAAATTAACAAACAAGGCCTACACATTACCCGGATTATAGTGAATCCCAAAACCCCAGGCCACACATGATCATCCCGCCCTTTCCCGGGCTTTCCACCATTAATTTCCCTAGTTCTATCATTTTTACGGGTAAAAATAGAGAATTTAACAACCTATGATCATAATATCTTACCTTTAACAACACCCAAGAACATTCAAGTCTAGAATCCCCCTTTTTCCCTAGATTCTACCATTCCTAGGTTATTCCAACCTTCCCCCAAGTTCCCTCCTAGCAATTCTATAGCATAGAAAAAGTATTACGAAGACTGGGAAGTAGAAACCTTACCTTAGGGAAGCAAACAATGGAAAATGGAGGAAAAATGCCTGGAATCACCTTGCCCTTCTCTCAAAAAGAAATTGTGAAAACTGAATGTTTTGGGGAATGTTTCAGCTTTAATTCCTGTTGAGCCCGCTGTAGCAGTTCCGCTGTAGCGGAGTCGCCCGCTATGGCGGAGGCTGACCGACGTTGACCTCCGCTGTAGCGGTAATTTTGCTGCTATGGCGGAGGCCGCAACGGCAAAGTGTCAACCGCTATATCGGTTGACACGGGACAGAAATTCGTAAAACCTCCAAAATCGGTCCATTTTACAACACACTTATTTTTCAGATGTCCCGAAACAACCCCTTCACGTTGACCTCGATTCCGGGAGTTCTACTTACCCAAATTTGATCCCAAAAATTGCCCCGGACTCCTTTATGTGTTAGATACAAGGAAAACTATCTCAACACAAGACATCCGATCCTATCCTTACCCGAATGGCCCTAGAACATGCCTCGCTCCTAAACCAACCGAGGCTAGCTTAGCCTAGAATTTCAAACCCCCAAATCCGAAGTGTTCTAACTCTAAAGCTTTGCACGATTGGACTACCCATAACGACAGACCCGATCATTACACCTAGCCTTCTCCATACTTAGCAACTCAAGAATGCAAAACTAGTAAGATATAGCACTATAGGATCTTAGAATATAATTCAACAACATACTAATTTGGGTATACATCTACCTTTCTAATGCTTAAGGCTCATTTTATTTATCAAATGACTTAGTCACAATTAACTAATTCATATAGGGATCACATATACATCATATATGCACCACCACACTTATTGCAAGTTAATCAACTTAAATCTCTGCATATGCTATGTCGAACCTTCTAGGTCAATTCCATAATACTAGCCTCACCATCCCCAACTATCATTTTCTCCACCTCGGTGATTAACCACAGTTTAACTTAGTGTCTAGTACTAAAAATAGATAACAATACATCTTCTCACATACTATATAGACTTACAACTACAAGATGACTGTCACGATCCAACCTACCGGGCCATGTAGGCGCCAACTCTAATCACCTAGATTGACGAACCCTTACCACCCGTCCAACAAGTAACTTGCGGAATTAAAGTAAAACATCAAATTAAGCCATCTTTATAAATGACTGAAATCCTTTCTTTACAAAAATACTGTTCAAAAATAGGCTACATAAGAAATTGCGGAAAAATCTTTACAACATTTAAAAAAAAAAACACCCTCCCCTAGGATATAGTCTAAGCAGGTACAAGAGCTACTACAAGATGACACAAAGAGATAAAAGACTCGAACTTCCGCCATGGAAAATGAGGACAGAAGTTGCTGGAGATCTCATCACCGCGAACCTATGAAATTTCACCAACCTGCAACCAAACTATACCAAAAGGTATAGCAAGAGGAGAGTGAGTACAACCACACATACTTGTAGGCATCATCGGTCGACCCGAATCCACTCCTACTATCATATAAGAAAATAGGAAATACATGATCGAAATTAAATAACTTGGTTTCCACCCCCATGTTCTTCCGCTGCCAACTACCTCATTCTCAAGGCTTCCAAGTCACACTAACCTTAGACTTCCTAAGCCTTACCTTATCCCCGACTTCCCAAGTCACCTTACCCTTCGCAGATGTCCATGACCATAACTGGACTACCCTTCCCTTACCTAAGTCCACTGTTCTAACTATCCTTCCGACTTAGCCCGGCTAACTGCCAAACTCAACCACTTATACTCGTAACATTGCTCACCAGGGTCCAACCCTCTACGGATTTCTAGTAAACCTTCTAATAAATGTGCAATAGCCAGGACCATAACCCTAGACTCTCAGTCTATCCACCACATGCAATCCACCCAGCAACCCTTGCTACGTTTAATGACAACCCTAGAGTTACCTATAATCCCCTTATTGTACATGACCCGAACCCTCCAAGGATCCCCTTAACCACACTCAGGTGCCCAACCTGCTACCCCGGTCTACACCAAGACCAACCCTTAGCTCAGCAATCATAATTAACCCCTGATCGCCCTTAGTAACTTTATTGACAACAACTCCTGAACTTAAGCCTCTTCCACTTAGTCCAGACCCACCCCAGGATCCCCCTTCTAGACTACACACATGTACCTCAAAATCAACCCAGACTAAACCAAGACCAACACAATATCGATGAACAAATCAGCCTAAACCAAGACAATCACAACAGTTATATAGAAATTTTTGGCCACTCAAGGACCACCAAACAATAGCACCTTTCAAATAAATAACCCGGTCCACTCATGGAACCAATATCAAGTATCACATTCAGTAAAACAACCCGGTCCACACACAAAACCAATATCAGCCAATGCGATACAATAATTAATGAACCAATGCAAGATGCAATAAAGTAAACCCATACCAGGCGTGGTACCCGTGGCAACCAATTGTTATACTCGTGTGCCAACCATTTGTGATACCCGTACCAGGCATGGTACCCGAGCCAATAAAATGTCAACAAACCACCATCAATGTATAAAAACACACAACTTGTAAAACCAACAAGTAACACCGTTCAATCACAGACTGTGAATAGGAACCTAGACATTCCACACAACTTCCCTAAGCAATGTAATGCATACAATCACATATACATGAGTACATGAATATACACATTCACAAAAAATCATAAGCCATCACCTACCCATTTCCGGGTACAACTACGAACCATCAATTCTCGTCAAAAGACTATTTGTTGGTTCACCCTTTTTCTTTTAACATGTAACTAGTGATTTCCCTTTTTAGATAAACACACAAGCATGCGACACGCTTCCCTTTTCTAACCTTAGCAAGACCGCCGCTAAGCCTCAAGCAATCAACATTTTTGAAACCCCACCTAGGAGCTTCCTATTCTCGTTTCCCGTGCTCTAAAGAACTTCCCCGGTTCCCCGAACCTTCCCAACATGCTAGTCGCTCAACCCATCATTTTATCACGTCAATATGAAGAAATTGAACACATAATAACATTCACAAGACCAGCCATTCCGTACATCCTAGAAATAACACAACCAATCCTGAATCCGCCAGACTCCGTACCCAGAGGCCTAAAACATGAATTCTCCATTTCTACTATATAATAAGTACAAAAAGTAAATAGGTCTAACTACTCATGAAAACCTAACCTACTTGGACGCCAACAGTTGCAATGATGAGTTTCTGGCTCCGTGGTTGCGTTCGCGGCTAACTCGTGATCCTGGAATCCACTGTCTCGTGTCCCTTCAGCCATGACCTCTTCTCCTCATGATTTTCCAGCCTTGGAGCAGCATAGGAGGGTTTTTGGAGGAACCCTCGTATGGAACCCAACTGAGGAGATGATACTTTTTAATAAAATCCCGTCAGAGGTTCTGCCTCCCGTAGGTCCGCTATAGCAGTCCGCCTTACCATGATAGCGGTGCCGCTATAGCAGAATAATTAAACCTATAGCAGTATGACGTCAGCCCGGATTCTTTCTGGAAATCAAAAAATTTTCATGATGTCACCCTATTTATTCTGAATGTATTTTAAACCATTTTCCTTAAATTTATGGAAATCAAAAAAATTAACATAACAATGGACCCGGTCATTACAACAGATACCAATTTATCCATCGTTCATCCTCGAATGATCCCAAATCAAATCGGAGGAGAGAAACTGACCCGGGATTCTCACCATCCCAAGTGATCACATAATTATAGGACCTACGCAAGTTGTCAAACCTTCCCTTTACAAGTCTAACCGACTAAAGGAAAATCTATTATTACCTCATCCTGACGAAGAATTTACGAGCCTCACAAGGAGTATCATACGTGTCCCCATCCTGAGCACCTAAGAATTCTGGGGCCTCATGTCATATCTGATTGGACAAATTTGAAAAGACCTGGGAGAACGTTTTCCTGTACCCAACTGACTGGTCATCCGCTATTGCAGACAATTCACCACTATAGCGGTCCCTCTATCATGGACAGCCGACCACTATAGCGGTTGACCGCAAAATGAAATTAGGGAGAAATGGATCCCTCCACTCATTCTCCCCATATTCCACTCAAACACTACACTATCTCTCCTGATCGTCCCACTCCCAACATCAGAAATTTCCAGGTATTAATCGTACTCACTCTCTCTTTTACTCTTTTGCACTAATTTGAACATGAATGTGTTAGGATTTTAGGAACTTTTAGTATATTTTGAATTGGGTTTTGAACTTGAACCCCCTTGGTTGTATTTCTGTCGTATTCCAGAAGCATGGATTCTTCCCTTATGTTTACAATGCCTCCAAGTCATTCTGGGAGTAAGGATTATACTAATGTTTGCCCAAAACGGGCCAAAAATGAGTGGGGGAAGTGAAGGGTTGCTTCTTGAACAAAGTAGTGATTTGGGTGAATTTTAGGGGTTATTATGCCCAAATTTTGGTAGAAACTAGCAATGGGGCAGTTTGGGTGGGTATATTTGGTCTTAGGATGACAAAATCAGAGTTTTGGACCAAGGGGCGCCATTGATGCACCCTTTGAAGGTCTGGAATGATGAAGATCGCTATAGCGGTAGGGCTCCGCTATGGCAGTCCTGCTACAATGGATATTTCACCACTATAGCAGTCCCATTATCGCAGATGCACCACCTACTATAGCGAAAGGCCGCAAACCAGTGGCCTTCCCAAGTTACACTTAGCAAAATTTTCCTTCTTTTCGTGTCCCATTACTCTTCTAATACTGTTTCCTTCTTACCCTTGCAAGACAACATAATGGTTGAACAACAAGTGCCTGAATAAGACTATGAGAAATTCCCCAATGAAGCTAGTCGGGAAAGGCTCAGAGATTATCGAAGATTTAGCTTCTGCTATGAGAGAGGTTGCCGCATGACTGGGATATAAGGAAAAGTGGCTGATTTCCACCGCTGGGTCTGAGAGTTCTGGTGGGGAACTTTGCTAGTGGCTCCTCCTCCCGCGTTAACTATCTGGGTGCGGGAGTTCTATTCCATGCTCTCTATGGTCTGCTGGAGTGAGCCAAATCCTACCATCCGGCTACGGGGGGTGGATGTTCCCGTGGATGCCCAGACTATCAATGAGGTGCTAGGGGTGCCCCACATATCTAATACGGTGTACATGGCTAAGTCCCGGCTATGGGATATGACCTGGTGGAGAGATACTGTGATGGACCCCGCATCCAAGGACAAGGTCTACTGGGTCAGCCCCAAGGGTGTTACTAGCGGCTATTTTTCCTCCGAGGCTAGGATATGGCTAAATTTTATGTCCCAAAGGATTCGTCCGTCGGGAAATCAAACCGATGTGACCTATGCCCGAGCATTGGTGATCGCTTGTGCCATGCAGGGGATTATCATGAATGTGGGGGAGCAAATCATCTCGAAATGGAAAAGCTTCCATAGTGGTCCCAGGAAGGGCCCTTATCTACTCGGGCTGGTTTCAGAGCTGTGCAGGCAAGCTGGTGTGCCTCAGGACCACACGGATGCAGAGGTTGCCATTGATAAGCCCTTTGACCTGGTCTGGGTGAAGGAAATTTCCAAGAAGAAGATAAAGGTGGGTGAGGCAGGGAGCAGTCAACTGGTGGAAGAGGCCGGCGATGAAAATGAGTAGGATTATACCCCTGCCCCTTCCCAGCCCCAGCCCCAGCCCCCGATCTCTAGAGCCCAGCTGGAGGAGAACCTAGCAGCTGCCCGAAGGTTCATGGAGGATCCTAACGCTGGCGGTGAAGCCCCTCACCCAACCACTCATGAAACCTGTAGCACTCCGAAGGGAGTTAGAAGAGGCGAAAAGGAAGAGGCGCTCCCGGGACCGTATGTTTGCCCGGATGTGGAAGACCATAAAGGTCATGTTCTCCTGTACTGACCCTGGTCAGGAGCTCCCCACCCTCGAGGCCGAGGATGTGCAGGAGTTCCCTTTCTTGAGCGAGGATGAGACCTAGGATTCCCCCCTCCCCCTTGTTATTGATATTTATTGTTGGTTTGTCCCCGTTTGGGGCTCATTTCAGACATTCTTTCCCCTTCCCCTTTTTATTTTGGGCACGTGGATGTCCGTGTTAGACACTATTTCCTTTCCCGTATATATAGATATATAGCTGTTTTTCCTTGGTTTATACAGTGGTTTTGGTGATTTATGCTTGTTTTTATCTTATCCTCGGAAGGGATCAACAACAGGGGAAAACAGAGCAGCTCACTGCTTCACTGACCTCCGCTATAGCGGATGGTTATGCCACGATAGCGGTCCCGCTATAGCAGACATTTCACCGCTATAGCGGCCCCGATGGTAACTGTACAAATTTTTTGATTTTTAGCTAAATGCACTCATCCCCCTTCCCGGTTACCACTGCCCCAACCTGTAAGTCCCACCATGGTCTTTAACCACCCTTAAGATCATTCCTGGCACCGAACGCATTAGAATCAAACATAACACACAATAAAGTACACCAAAATTTATGAGAATTCCACAACAATTAATTGGTTTCTGGTAATAATTTCTCGCCATTACATACTAATGACTCCCTTGTTCCCATGGTTCCCAACCAAGTTTTTTGACTGTCTCGAAACCGAAGCTTCCTTACATTCACCATTCCCAAATCCCTTATCATCTTGACCAATGATAAGCCCTTTTAACACATAGTACCCTTTTTCAAATAAAGACAAGTAACATACTACCACAGTCTAAGGCACACAAATTTTTTCACTCAATGACCTTCTGTA
Organism: Jaltomata sinuosa; assembly: GCA_003996215.1. Classification (NCBI taxonomy): domain Eukaryota; kingdom Viridiplantae; phylum Streptophyta; class Magnoliopsida; order Solanales; family Solanaceae; genus Jaltomata; species Jaltomata sinuosa. The sequence goes on from QJPP01005147.1 coordinate 80,256, forward strand.
GACTATGCATGCACACCAATTAGAAGTCCACACGTATTCAAAATAAGTCACACAAGATTGTACACACCATAATCCAATTTTTTGAGTCACAACAAAAGCAAATCATAGCCAAACAATTCACAAGTTTCACCTTCGTTTGTACCGAGGATGACCATTAGTCGGTTATCCATGCTTGTCACAGACTCTTGGGCCAGATACCAATTGGAACCTTCCCGGTTCCAATTCCTCTGGCTTGTCCTATCGTAACTGAGGTACGGAGACCTCCCTTACCTTGTTGAGATACCAATTGGAATCGAAAGATACCAATTGGACCCAACCCATACAAGCAAGTACGAACCGCATAAAAAATTAAATAAGGGTGAAGATTCTTATAATGCCTTATAGTTCCCCAAAGATTAGATGTGGACGTCAACACACCAATCCGTAGGACCCTATTCAACATTTTGCTCTTGTACTGGGAGACTGGTAACCTAGGCTCTGATACCATCTGTCACGACCCAACATACTGGGCCGTGTGGGTGCCTACTCTAATCACCTAGATAGACGAACCCTTACCACCCGTCCAATAGGTAACTTGTGGAGTTAAAGTAAAACATCAAATTAAGCCATCTTTATACATGACTGAAATCCTTTCTTTACAAATATCCTGTTCAAAAATTAGGCTACATAAGAAATTTCGGAAAAATCTTTACAATATTTAAAAAAAAAACACCCTCCTCTAGGATCTAGTTTAAACAGGTACAAGAGCTACTACAAGATGACACAAAGAGATAAAAGACCCAACTTCCGCCATGGAAAATGAGGACAAAAGTTGCTGGAGATCTCATCGCCGCGAACCTATGAAACATCACCAACTTGCAACCAGACTATACCAAAAGGTATAGAAAGAGTAGAGTCAGTACAACCACACGTACTGGTAGGCATCATCGGTCGACCCGAATCCACTCCTACCATCATATAAGAAAAATAAAAAATACATGACCGAAATTAAATAACTTGGTTTCCACCCCCATGTTCTTCCGCTGCCATCTCCCTCATTCTCAAGGCTTCCAAGTCACACTAACCTTAGACTTCCTAATCCTTACCTTATCCCCGACTTCCCAAGTCACCTTACCCTTCGCAGATGTCCATGACCATACCTGGACTACCCTTCCCTTACCTAAGTCCACTGTTCTAACTATCCTTCCGACTTAGACCGGCTAACTGCCCAACTCAACCACTTATACTCGTAACATTGCTCACCAGGGTCCAACCCTCTACGGATTTCTAGTAAACCTTCTAATAAATGTGCAATAGCCAGGACCACAACCCCAGACTCTCAGTCTATCCACCACATGCAATCTAAGGATCACAACCCCAGACCCTCCAAGGATCCCCTTAACCACACCCAAGTGCCCAACCTGCTACCCCGGTCTACACCAAGACCAACCCTTAGCTCAACAATCATAATTAACCCCTGACCGCCCTTAGTACCTTTAATGACAACAACTCCTGAACTTAAGCCTCTTCCACATAGTCCGGACCCACCCCGGGATCTCCCTTCTAGACTATACATAAATACCTTGAAATCAACCTGGCCTAAACCAAGACCAACACAATATCGATGAACAACCCGGTGTAAACCAAGACCAATCACAATAGTTATATAGAAATTTCTGGCCACTCAAGGACCACCAAACAATAGTACCTTTCAAATAAACAACCCGGTCCACTCACAAAACCAATATCAATTATCACATTTAGTAAAACAACACGGTCCACACACGAAATCAATATCTGCCAATGCAATACAATAATCAATGAACTAATGCAAGATGCAATAAAGTAAACCCATACCAGGTGTGGTACCTATGCCAACCGAATGTTATAACCATACCAGGCGTTGTACCCGTTCCAACCATTTGTGATACCCATACCAGGCGTGGTACCCGAGCCAACCGAATGTCAACAAACTACAGTCAATAAATGAACACACACAACTTGTAAAACCAACAAGTAAACACCGTTCAATCACAGACTGTAAACAGGAACCTAGACATTCCACACAACTTCCCTAAGCAATGTATGCATACAATCACTTAGACATGAGTACATGAATATACACATTCATAGAAAATCATAATCCACCACCTACCCCTTTCCGGGTACAACTACGAACCATCAATTCCCGTCCGAAGACTATTTCCTGGTTCACCCTTTTTCTTTTAACATGTAACTAGCGATTTACCTTTTTAGATTAACACACAAGCATGCGACACGCTTCCCTTTTCTAACCTTAGCCATACCAGTGCTAAGCCTCAAGTAATAAACATTCCTTAAACCCCACCTAGGAGCTTCCTATTCCTATTTCCCATGCTCCCAAGCACTTCCCCGGTTCCCCGAACCTTCCCATCACGCTAGTCCCTCAACCCATAATTTTATCACGTCAATATGAATAAATTAAACACATAATAACATTCACAAGACCAGCCATTACGTACATCCTAGAAATAACACAACCAATCCCGAATCCGCTAGACTCCGTACCCGGAGGCCTAAAACATAGATTCTCCATTTCTTCTATACAACAAGTATGGAAAGTAAACAAGTCTAACTACTCATGAAAACCTAGAATACCTGGATGCCAGTAGCTACAATGATGCATTTTTGGCTCCGTGGTTGCGTACCTGGCTGACCCGTGATCCTGGAATCTGCTGTCCTGCATCCCTTCAGCCATGACCTGTTCTCCTCATAATTTCCCAGCCTTAGAGAAGCATGGGAGGGTTTTTGGAGGAACCCTCATATGTTGCCCAACTGAGGAGATGAGACTTTTTATTAAAATCCCATCACAGGTTCTGCCCGTAGCTCCGCTATACCGGTACGCCTTACCGCGACAACGGTGTTACTATAGCGGAATAATTACCGCTATAGTGGTGTGACGTCAGCCCAGATTCTTTCTGGAAATCAGAATTTTTTGATGATGTCACCCTATTTATTTTGAACGTATTTTTAACCATTTTCCCCAAATTTACGGAAATCGAAAAAAATTTAACATAACGACGAACCCAATCATTACAATGACAATCAAGACACACTAGTTCACTGAAAATTTATGATAAAATAATCAACCTCAACCACACCTCCTATCTAACTTCATCCTACAGACACATTCTTCTTCATATAATTCCTACTCTCCCTTACTATCTCATTATACATCTTTTTTTTCTAAATTGGGTTCGTAACCTTGCAAAAATCATGGGTCCTCGCCTCAAACTCCTAAGGTACCATCTAAATCTTCCAATTTCTTAACCAACCACTCTTTTCTCTACTTGCTACCATAGACTCTGCACAAGTATTTCTACACCTTGGTCAACACCAAAGGTTATGTCATCCCATTCCTTACCCACTTAATGGGCGCATGGCTTTAGCTACATACTTCCGTCAACAACTATCTCCACTTTGGCATCTAACTTCTAGCTTCATATTCCTTGATATAGGTTCATTCTACTACGCATGGCTCACACAACCCCAACACACATAATCTCTAGGGTGACAATACTACCCAAGCGCTTAGAGAAGTATACTTTTCGGGTAAGGGTGTCATTCATAGTAAAGTTTCTGGAAGGGGTCTAAGAGCATATTCTACTATAGGCTCAACTGCACGATTTATACAAATAAGGGTACATTCTTTTGAATCTGTAGACTTAATGCACTAGTGGGCTCCTCTCAAGCCCTTATGCAGTCTCTTAACTTTTTGATAGCTTTATCTTAGAGCATCTCACTAAAAGGAATCTAAGCTTATTTCTTCTATCACCTTTAAGATGAGGCATAGTCGGTGGAATTGGAACGACACATAAATCTGGATAAGTTTCTTATGACACTATTCTATTATATAATCTAGAGTATGGAAGAATGGAAAACATCTCCTAAATGCCTCGTAGCCTTAAGATTAAAAGTGTGGTGAACAACACACCCATAAGCAAGACTCTACTAGATATGACTTCATAAAAATCCTGGAACACTTGAACTCTGGGCTATGATACCAAGTTTATCATAACCCGAGCCTACACCCTGAATGTGAATATCACCCAGAACCACAAGTGAACCCTTAGCCTGCAATATTACCAAAATGCATGCCGAAAGATAATGTAGAAGCTAAAACATGACCTAAACTTTTGTAACATAATAAAGTGAACTTTATATAAATAAGACATAGATTCATTATAAAACTGGTTACAACTAACTGACTTACTGTCTATGAAGCCTCTACTAACATACTGGATACTATTTACTGGGGCACGTCCCTGAGCTACCTTTATGTAAGCAAAGTGACTAAAGGCTGAACTAAAAATTGATGACCATATTAAGTCCTCAGGATTCAATGAGGACTCACCACAAGCTAAGTATGGAGGGCAAATGGAATGTCTGATCGTGAGCCTGAGTCTGAGCACTCGAATCTACATCATGAAATGATGTATGACAAAAAAAAGCATCAATACAATTGAATATATTAGTACTCGAGATAAAAACTGAATGTATATGTCAAACATATCTAAAAGACTGTAAAGATGAGCATGGTAAATCGATAGACAAAATCTCAATGATAAGGATCAAAGCCGATAGCATAAAATATGATCTTAACTGAAAAGTTGAGATATGTACTAAAACTAATTAGTGAAAATATGGTAACTAGGTAATTGAGACTGAGAAATACTTAAAATGTTTCACATATCAATATAAAACATATTTAACAAATTTGTGGCCTGAAGCCATAATTCATAGTTTAAAACCTTTACTTGAAACTAAAGACTGAGTAGCTAAAAATCTGTATATCTAAATCTGAATAGCTAGATAGCTGAATAACTAAAATACAAACTGAGGTGAATCCAAAATCTTAAAAGGAAATCTGAAAGTCAAACATTGCAAATAAAATTTTTCTTACAACTGAAGATATTATGTCAAAATAATCTTTGTTTAAGATAATTAAGTTTTTTAATTTGGAGAGTTTTTTCAACCGACATATACCACGTGAGCTCGTGATGTCCAATGTATAATTCCAGTTGAGAGGTCTACCCTATACCTTGCCAAGTATCGAACTTATCTAATCTATAGATCCATACTGAGCCTCATAGGCTAAAGAGGAGTCGCCGAGACTAGCGGTGTGATCCTTAACCTATGATAGCAACGTAGTTTTAGAACATGTGTTATCTAAACTCATTCCTTCTCGATTCTAAATAATCCTTCCAAAACTAACTTTACATAAATATACTCATAAATACATCAAGTAAACTATCTAATATTATAAGGAGAGTCTATGCTCATAACTATCTGAAATATGTACAGTCGTTCTGAGTTTCCATGATTAAAGACAATTTTCTATAAAAAGCATATCTATGTTAGTAAGAATAATTTGCCTACTTTCATAAGGAAATCATTCAAGTGACTGAACTTTCTTTAAATCATACTCTACAAAATAGGTATAAAGAAATTCCAAAAACATAACTTGGATTATAAGGGATTCAAGAGTAAACCTTCCTCGTTCATAATTTATTCAAAACATGGGTTAAAGTATCAAGGATTTGAGGAAAGACAACAATTTTATCAAATACTATAAATCTCTATAACTATATAAAAATAATATCAACCCCAGATGTAAAGGAAATAAATTACAAGAAGTGGGTTTGAAACCTAACTTAAACTTTATCTATCATAACTTTTAAAAATTATAGCGTGAAGATGAAAGGATTATCCTCCCTGAATTCTTACATACCAGAGAAGGAGAAGGAAACTTGCAGTAAGTATGTTGAGAAATCTTGTCTTGAGGTTCTACGCTCTGTTGCTTGAAGCCCTAGGTTCTCTGGAGTTGGAAAATAGAAAATAAGAGAATTGTCGATTGATTCTCTTAAGAATATCCATCCTATGGTGTTTAAACATCATGGGTAGGGGGTATTGGGGTAAGGAATGGAAAAAATACCCCTACTAAGCATCTTTGAATTTACAGAAAAATCCCATCAGAAAGATCGTCCCATGAACCATGGGTAGATCCACGAACCATCGTATGATTCGACGTTTTTAGGAAGAACTTTATATGCCTCTAGATCAAAGTCATGATTGGTCCCATAGTTTGTGGTTTATCCCACAGACCATAGCCTGAGTCATGGCATTTTGGGAAGTTTTCATGCACTGCTTGAAACCAATGAATCATTATTTTAGTGATGAACCATCATTTGATCCGTCATTCTTACGATGGATCATCATTCAGTCTGTTTCTTTCTGACATACTAACACCCTCTCGTAAAATAATCATAATTTTTTACTCTAGACTTAGATTAACAAACAGTCAGTGTCATTGAGAAGAAGACTCAAAAACCTATAATTTAGTGGGTATCAGGCCACGTAAATCTTTTTATTCCAGGAGGAGTGATTGTTTGAAGTCGACTCTTATAAGAACTTATACAAAAACATAATTGGTAGAAAGGCTCTCAACTCAACTTTATGCTAGAGGTTTCTTATGACCATAAATTGTATACAAAGCACTTACCACACTAGAGAATTGATCTTAACACTGATGTACAATAAAGTTTATCAGGTTTGGGTCTATCTACATACCTAAAATGGTTTCAAACTTAGCCTAAAAGTTTAGGGTGTTACAGTTCCTATGTTGTTCTTCATGTATATGTGCCTTTCGATTCTACAGACTCATGGTTCATGTACTTTTTGTGATTATTATTGTGTTTATAACTTGTGCTATTGATTTCCTTAGTAGTTGGTTTTCAAACCCTTGTTGTTAGTATAACTCAGCCTGATAAGTACAATTGCAAGAATCGATAGTAAATGGTTCAACTAAGGGTGTCTAGTGGGCTGAGCTAGACCAGGCCAGGATGATAAAAAATTGAAATGGCCAATCGAGGGCTGAGTTGGCCCATTCTAGGTCCAACCAGTCCATTCCTAAAAGGGTTCTAAGTGACCAATCTAGTTCTGAGTTATACTGACCAGGGCCGAGTCGGGTTATATTAATTTTTTTTAAGAATTCCATATTTATTCATTCTTGGTGATATTTTCTAAAAATATTTTTTCAATTTTATTAAAATAATTAGGTTGGGTCGATCCGGGTTGGGTCATTTAACTGGTATCACTAATGATGTGACATTACCAATTCTTATCAATTCTGGGTTATGGGTTCAAAATATGTATCGACCAGTTCTGGTTATAGTAGTCAAACCCAACCCTTTAACTATGGGCCTGGTTGAATTGTGTTCTTACCGGGTTGGCCAGTTTGGTTGCGGGTCAAACCAGCCTGATTGACACCTTTAGGTTTAACTCATGCATTTTCCTTCTAGACAAGACCATCATTCGAGGATAAGTGTCCCAAGGGATAGATATTGTAACACCTTAAACTTTCATTCTAAGATTTAAATCATTTTAGGTATGAAGATAGACCCAAACCTAATGAATTTTATAATACCTAGGTATTAAGGTCAATACTTAAGTGTAGAAACTGTATTGGATGTGAATTAAGGTCATAAGAAACCTCTAATACAAATTTGAGTTGAAAGGTTCTCTACTAATTAAGTTTCGTATGTGTTTTTACTAGGGTCAACTTCTTCAAACAAGAATTTCTCCTAGAATATGAAGAGTTACGTGGCCCATTACCTATCATATTAAAGGTTTTTGAGTCTTCTTTCCCACACCATTGACCTCTCATCAATCTGATTTACGAGTAAAAATTTATGTGCATTTTACTGGGTATCAATAGGCTGGAGCGTCTCCCTAACCCCTAAACTTCAAAACAAGTCAAAAATCAGCAGGTTGGTGCACTGACTAGCGTGCCGAGCCAGTTTTGTTTCCCAGACAAAAATTTCTCTTTTAGTTTCCTTTTTCATGTTCTTAAAAGGATTTTTTCATCCTTTTCTTAATTCCTAATCCCAATCCACGACTTTAAACCTCCCTGATAGGTAAATCTACTCAGAATTCATCAGAGAACAATCTATTCTTCTCCTCCCTCTTCTCCAAACTTCAAGAAAAGGCATCAAGAGGGTTTCAAGAAAGGTTCTTCCCCAACTCTCCATTGAAGTTCTTCTTCTCTAAGGTATGTGAGGTTGTCCAGCGTTAACAATTCTTTCAGTTATATCGTCCTCATGATTGCTAAACCTTTTTTTATAATTCTAGGGTTAGAACTATATACCTTGAAAAACTTGATGAGCTCTTCAAATCCTCACTTGTACTCATGAAGACTCTTTACTCTTGCTCTTATCTTTCGAGTAAAACTAGTATGTGTACTCTCTTAGTTCCTTGTTATGAACTTGAGTATATTATGAACCTTACAGAAATATGAAGTACTATGATCATTTGAAACGTTATGAATTTTATGAGATTCTTTGGTGAATCGGTTGGGAAAATACTAACTCAGGAATTTCCTTTTCATAGCAACCTTATTATTATTGTTTCACATAAGTAGGGGTGGAAAACTCATACCTAACCCGCTCAACCCAACCCAACCCATTTAGATTTAGGTTAGGTATTGACCTGCCCATTTGTTAGCTCAACCCATTTCAACCCAATCCATTCAACCCATTAAAAATTGGGTTGATATGTAACCCAAATTGACTTTTGAGAAATCTTATCAAAATATTTTTAAAAAATGTTTTTTGATTTTATATGTTATATATAGTTATAATAAAGAAAAAAATAATTTTATTAGGTACTAAAAACTTATAAAATAACAAATGAAGTAATTAAAACTTAGTAAAAATATAACACCCCAGAACTTCCAACCCCAGACTAAGCTCTGAAAGCCAGTAGAAAATAAAATTTTTAGAAAAGTTCAAGTTCCCAGGAATCATGATTCAAACCATGGAACGCTGTTCAGAAGAATGGTCCATTGTTTGAAACAACAATCCCTGAAACAGTAGCCCATTAGTTCTGCCCCAGGGACCACGATTCAGGCAACGAACCGTCATTCAAACCGTAGTCCCAATTCCAGTAGACCCTCAGCTCTGTCTTCAAAAACCACGAGTCCCTTGACAGGCCATCATTCAGAAGAATGGTCCAGCCTGAGGAGTCATAATTTCCCAGAATCAGATGACCCTAGTTCCAGCCCCAGGAACCATGGGTCAAATGATGGGCCATCATTTTGAAAGATAGACCATCCTATTGAACTGTCATTCCTAGGACTAGAGACCCTAAAACACACAGGCAGAACCACAGCTCCAGTTGATAGTCCGTCATTCAGAAGGACGGTCCGTCAACCAAGCCGTAGTCCCTGAGCGTGATTTTCTGCAGATTCTTTTAAACTTTCCCAGGGGCAGTCTAGTCTTTTCCCAATTATTTTAATTCTGACCCTATGTCATTTTGGGGTAATTAAGGGGTTTTTAACTCTATTTCTCCCTATTTACTCCTAAATCACTCATACTTAGCAAATCTCTCAAGAACAGAACGCTCTCTCTCAAGAACAAGGCAAAAAAGGTTTTCTCTAAGTTCCTCTCAAAATCCAAAGGTTCAACCATAGAATCTTCATACATGTATATGGGATTTCACTAGTGGGTTCCTTTCACCCATTAGGTCCCTATCACTTAGTCAAATCCCTTCAGTTCTCCATAAATACTAAAAACCTAGGGTTCATAGACCTTAGAGAATTCCTGCTATTCAGATGTTATGGAATTATATAATGCTTAGTCCATGGTTCTTGGAGAATCAGTATAGTTCATGTATAGAGTTCAGAACCCTAACTTATTGTAATTTTCAGTACTCCATAGATTATACATGTTAGGCAGACTCAGTCAGATGATCAGATTTCAGAATTTGAATGTCATATCCTACAGCTTGGTTGTGTGCATTCTCAGATTATATCAATATTTTGAGCTATACAGTGTTATAGTTGCATGCTAACTTATATTCAATTGGGAGTAGACTTAGTACCGATCATACTCGGTATGAGGGCTTAGATGCCAGCTTAGGCTATGACTCTTAGTAGCAATACCCAAGTCCCAGAACTACGGTGCCACCATAGGTTTGAAGGAGTCAGCTGTCAGACTAAGTTGCACCTCCTTGTCCCTTATGGACATCAGCAGTGGATCCACGTCATACTCGTTTGTACCCTTGGAAAGGTTTGAACTCCCTTCCATCCAGGGTTACAGGTTGGCCCCACAGTTAGCTCAGCTTGGGGTATGTCGGTTAGTGGTATCTCCCACAGTCAGATTCATGTGCATTGACCTTGTATTCAGTACTCATGTTCAGTATTCAGATCAGCATGTTATTTCATGATTTATACTTGGTCACTGCATTCAGTACAGCTCTCAGTTACAGTTCAGCATGTTTATTCTTTTGTTCAGTTATATATATATATATATTATTCAGTCCAGCTTGTATCCTGCATGCTCAGTACATTAAAAGTTCTGACGCATACTTTTGTGCTACATCGTTTCATGATGTAGGTTCAGGCACTCAGGATCCAGATCGCGCTTAACTTGACCTCCGGTCCGTACTCAGCAGCTCAGTGGTGAGTCCCCAATAGTTCGGGGACAATAGACATGCCTTTATTTCATTATTTATCTTCAGTTTTCAATTTTGCTAGAGTTAGTTGGAGCATGTCCCAGCCACTACTATTCAGTTAGATGGCTTTCAGACATAGACTATATTCAGCACTTTTAGTATTGTTATTCAGTAAGTACTCAACCAGATTCTTATATTCAGATTTCATTTGGGTTCTTCCCGCTTTCAGATATTTAATTGCTTTAGTTTTCCGCACAGTACATATCTTTAAACTGGTTTTACTTAGATATGCCATGCCATGGGTTAGCTTGGGGTCACTCGTGACACTAAGCACCGTGTCGCGTCCAAAGGGTAGCCTCGGGGCGTGACAAACTTGGTATCAGAGCATAAGGTTCAAGTGTCCTAGGATTTCTGAAAGCCGCGTCAAGTAGAATCTCCTTCATGGGTGTGAAGCGCGCCACACTTATGGAGGAGGGGCTATGAGACGTTATTAAGAATAACTTCCTTTCTTTCTTTTCCAGCTCTTGCTATAGAGTGTGAACTCTAATTGATCTCTCTCTATTCTAACTCGTGCTCTTCGCATTTCAGAAAAATGCCTCCAAGAAGAGCTAACGCTAGGAACCAGCCAGCAGCCCCAGCAGACCCCTTAAACGAGCAGGTTACGCATGCCGAATTCAGGGCTGCCTTCAAAGTGCTCGCTCAAGCAATGACCGCTCAGGTCAACCAGCAAGTTGCCGCACCAGCTCCACCTCAGGTCAATGCTGCTGCAGCCAGAATCTGGGACTTCACTCGGATGAGCCCTTCAGAGTTTCATGGGTCCAAGTCAGAAGAGGATCCCTAAGAGTTCCTTGAGGACATCTAGAAGGTCACTGACATTATGGGTGTCACTCCAGTCGAGGGTGCAAACTTGGTCGCTTATTAGCTAAAGGGAGTGGCCTACACTTGGTACCAGCAGTGGAAGGAATAGCGTTGTACCAATGCAGGACCAGTGACTTGGGATATGTTCAGGACTGCTTTCCTGGACAGATTCTTTCCACTAGAGCTCAGGAAAGCTAAGGTTCAGGAATTCATCAACTTGAGGCAGGATGACATGAGTGTACAGGACTACGCTCTGAAGTTCACACAGTTATCCAAGTATGCTCCAGCGATAGTAGCTGACTCCCGAGCTCGCATGAGCAAGTTCGTGTCGGGTGTGTCCGACGATGTGGTCAAGGAATACAAGACGGCCATGATTGTGAAGGAAATGGACTTCTCCAGGTTAGTTACTTATGCTCAACAAATTGAGGAGGAAAAGATCAAGGATAGGGGAGGTGATGCTAAGAGGGCTAGGACAGATGAGTATAGCCACTTTCAGCAGAGGTCAGAGGGTGGAAATCGCTCTCAGTATCGACAGAAAAATTCAGCACCAGCTCCATCTTCTGCTAGTGCCCCAGTGCCTAAGTTCAGAAAGGACCGACGGGGTAGAGCGTCTGGCTCCAAGTCCCAAGGTTCGGTTACTAGTGGGCGCACTAATCTGATGTGTAAGAAGTGTGGTAAGAACCACTAAGGTGAGTGCATGGCAGGCAGCGAAAATTGCTTTGGATGTGGTAAGCCAGGCTACATGATGAGGGATTGTCCCACAGCTTCTCAGAAGGGTAAGGATGTTCGCCCTCAGACTCGGACCGGTTATACAGCAGCTCCCGCAGGTCGCCCTACTCAGCAGGGTGCCTCATTTGGTACGGGTGGCGGTCAGCGTCAGAACAGGTTGTATGCACTTCAGGGTCGTCAGATCCAGGAAGATTCTCCCGATGTGGTCACGGGTACGTTACGAGTCTTTAATTTCGATGTTTATGCATTGTTAGATCCAACAGCTACGCTTTCTTTCGTTACTCCATATATAGCAGTAAACTTTGATGTCAGTCCAGAAACTCTTTTAGAACCCTTCTCAGTCTCTACTCCAGTTGGTGACCCAGTTATAGCTAGACGGGTCTGTAGAAATTGCCCAGTCACAGTTTCCCAGAAAGTCACCTCAGCAGATCTTGTAGAGTTAGAAATGGTAGATTTCGATATCATTCTAGGCATGGATTGGTTACATTCCTGTTATGCCTCAATCGATTGCAGAACTAGGATTGTTTATTTTCACTTTCCTAACGATCCATTCCTAGAGTGGAAGGGTAGTAACTCAGTGCCTGTAGGCCGTTTCATTTCCTACCTTAAGGCCAGAAAGATGATTTCCAAAGGGTATATCTATCATCTAGTTCGGGTTAAGGATTCAAACTCTGAAACCTCAACTCTTGAGTCAGTTTCAGTAGTCAGTGAGTTTCCAGAAGTTTTTCCAGAAGATCTTCCTGGAGTCCCTCCAGAAAGGGAAATTGACTTCAGAATTGATCTCCTTCCAGATACCCAGCCTATCTCAATTCCTCCTTATAGAATGGCTTCAGCTGAGCTCAAGGAATTGAAAAAACAGTTGAAGGACCTTTTAGACAAAGGCTTCATCAGACCCAGCATCTCACCATGGGGTGCTCCAGTATTGTTCGTGCGTAAGAAAAATGGTTCTCTTAGGATGTGCATAGACTACCGTCAGTTGAATAAAGTCATAATCAAGAACAAATATCCTATCCCCAGGATTAATGACTTATTCGACCAGCTTCAGGGTGCCAGTTATTTTTCTAAGATAGACCTCAGATCCGACTATTATCAGCTTAGAGTCAGAAATAGTGACATCCTGAAGACAGCCTTCAGAACTTGGTATGGTCACTACGAATTTGTTGTTATGTATTTTGGACTAACCAATGCTCCTGCAGCTTTCATGGACTTAATGAATAGGGTGTTCAAACAGTATTTGGACTTGTTCATCATCGTCTTCATTGATGATATCCTCGTTTACTCTAGAAATGAAGAGGAGCATGCGACTCATTTGAGGGTTGTTCTGCAATCTCCCAAGGATCACCAGCTATTCGCTAAGTTCAGCAAGTATGAATTTTGGTTACAGTCGATCGCTTTTCTTGGTCATGTAGTATCCAGAGAAGGGATCCATGTTGATTCTCAGAAGATTGAGGTTGTAAAGCACTAGCCCAGACCCACCTCTCCTATAGATATCATAAGTTTCTTGGGTTTGGCCGGCTATTATAGAAGGTTCGTTGAAGGATTCTTATCTATAGCATCCCCATTGACTAGATTGACTCAGAAAAAGGTCAAGTTTCAGTGGTCAGATGAGTGTGAGCAGAGTTTCTTAGAACTGAAGACCAGGTTGACTACAGCTCCTGCCTTGACTCTACCTAATGGTTCAGACGGTTACGTGGTTCATTGTGATACATCCAGAGTTGGCCTGGGATGTGCCTTAATGAAGCAGGGAAGGTCATAGCTTATGCCTCCTGACAGCTTAAGGTCCATGAGAAGAATTACCCGACTCATGACCTCGAGCTTGTAGCAGTGGTGTTTGCCCTAAAGATTTGGAGGCATTATTTGTATGGTGTCTATGTTGACGTGTTCACAGACTATAAGAGACTCCAGTATGTGTTCACCCAGAGAGAGTTGAACCTTCGTCAGAGGAGATAGCTTAAGTTCCTTAAGGATTATGACATGAATGTGCTCTACCACCTGGGTAAGGCCAACGTAGTGGCTGATGCCCTCAGCAGACTATCTATGGGTAGTGTGTCTCATATTGAGGAAGAAAAGAGAGAACTAGCTAGAGATGTTCATCGGATGGCTCGCTTAGGGGTTTGCCTTATGGACACGTTAGAATGTGGTGTGA